>KZ063979.1:3478-24413 GCA_002091835.1 Anopheles maculatus | reverse complement strand
TCTTTCCCTCGCGCAGCGTGTGGCGCGGCGGTCCAGTTTGGTCGGAAAAACCACCTGCAAGGATTGCATGAAGCGAATGCGTTGCGTCGCTTTCGAATGTGGTGGATGAAAAATGAGCGTCTACGTTTGATGATTCTGGGTTTACAAGCGTGCACAGCAACATTTTTAACAGTTTGTTTCTGGTTTTTGGTTTCACATGAAATCTTGTGGAATATAAATCTCCCATACAGACACACACACACACGCCGAATCCGTGTTAATGGTGATTTACGAAATTTGTCTGTAAAGAGGAGGTGAAGGGGGAAGCGACGGTGTGGTACCGTTGTCAATGATCTGTTTCCAATGAGACAAACACAAGAAGGTAAAGTGCTGCTGTACGCGTCATCCTCGATCAACGACGATCAATCATGTTAAGAAGAGCTGGTGAAACGAACGGCGAGTTGCGGATGGGAAAATTCGGTGACGAAAAAAACCTGCGTTCCTGGCTGCGCTTGGATGGAAATGGATGGATACATCCGTTTCGGCCCAAGAGCGCCATTTAGACAGGCGGGAGACATAAATAAACAAAACGGTTGTGTGGTCCATCATCATCAGAGAGAGCATCAAACAAACATTTCCTCCTTTTTTTCCGCCGCGGCTGAGCGGATCACATTTCGTGCGTGGTTCGGTTCGCGCGCTTGAACGAATGCAATTAATGGTCGTTCTGAGATGTGGAGGGTGGTTTTTTTTTGTTTTGCTCGTCTCATTTCTCATCGATGTTTCAATTTTTCCCCCGATCGACAAGTGGTTTAAAGATGCTTTATCCTTGAAGTTGATTTTATTGCCTGCCTTAGGGTGATTGAACCAATTGTAGTGGTTGCAAATTAGTGTTGGTGGTTTCTGGAGGAATTTGTATGTAAGAAAAGCATGAAGAGTTACGTTTCATCGTTCCTAAGCGGGAAATGTTCATATAATGAGAAGATTTTGGTTCCAAAATTGGGAATATTTTGAGGATGCGAATAAGCTTCTTCATTTTTTGTGGTTGCTATGTGCTGCTTCATTTGCCTCGAATGAGACGTTATTTTTAGCATAATTTATGTTTCGGTCTATATTTATGATCCGTCACTCATTACGGACCGTAGAAATGCACTACAGATCATGCACATCGTACAAACAGTTCACACTAGTGTTGGGTAAATCTGATTCTGCGCTTTGATACAAGCATTTTGTACGGATTCATGAATATATGAGGATTCATTAATGTTTGGAGATTCATGAGGAGTCGACTCATGAATTGAATGACTCTTCACTGAAGATTCATATGAATGACTCTTTTGATAAGATTCATTAAGCACAACACTAGTTCACACGAATGAACTGAGCCAGCACGGTGTTATATGGTAGTGAGTTGTAGCTCCAGATGACCTAGCTCACGCTCCTGAGCATGGGTACTCAACATGCAGAAAAACGGCTTATGGTAATCTATAAAGAAACGGTTCTTCACCGGTGTTTAAAAAAAAGCTTTTTCCATCATTCTGGCAAATTTTATACTGATGGTCGAAGAACATGTTTCGTTTTTCGCACTTTTCTCGTGAACTGTATTCGAGTTTTGCAGGGATGGTTTCGCTATTTTTCAACAACTCGTCCACTTAGAGACTCGCTCATGCAATGAGTTGTGCTATCTAAAGTGTAATGGAATTTACCTCAAAAATATATTTTATTTATTACAATATTTTACCTTTTTCTATGCGTATTTTTTAATGTTTTTTCCCCTAAAATTAATTCCCCTATATAAACACAGGCTATGCAAACTATAAAGCGACATCTTCGCCGAGATCTTGTGACCAAGATGGGATCGATCCTGCCGCTGGAGCAAAAAAGGCAAGCCGAACAGTGGTGCACGTTAGAGTGTCAGCAGAAGTTTAAGCTGTTCGTGTCCAAGGGAGGAGAGCTTTAAATTTCTTACAATTATACCGTGTAAGAGAAAACAATATACGTACAAAAAGGATCCATTTTGTACAGTGCGATTTGCAATATTTCTTGTTAGTGCGAACAAGCTAGCCCACACAGCTCGTAGACATATCGCTCGCATCAAACCGGATGTGTCGAACATATTAATGCTATACTAGGTTTCAGAAACATTTGCTTTTTTTTCAAACATTCTTTCCACTTTGTTAGCATGAGTTGCATTGTTGTATCTTCCATAGAAAACCCGTAGGTTATGTTTGTACTAAGTTACACACTTTGTGCCTATGCCCTGTTATTATACACGTTATTGCATTCGATCGAACGACCGAAGAAGTTGTTTGATCAGTTTTCAGTTTCATTTTACGCAGCGTTACTATTTTATATTAACATTCATGTTAGAGTGGAGGCTAATGGAATAATAATATTCATGTAAGACATAATTATATTTTAAGAGAGTGCAGGGCAGTGCAACATACATAATTACGATGAACGCTTTTTATGGTTCAGCCTAGCTATATAGCCGATCAGATTTATTTTTTTAGTTCTGTACGGGAGCGAAAACAATGAAAAGAGAACATTATTTTCGTAGCATTTTTCAAACTATTTCATTTTCTATTGAGATGTACGCATCTCATCTATCTTAAGCGTTTCGGCAACTGTTTTAATTTGTACTACAAATCATATAGGTGTAATGAAGAAATCATTATCAAACGAAATATGTTTCACAACAAACAGGGGCTAAGCAATGGTTATTGAAAAAGAAAACGAATTATTCAGATGTTTCGACTACATAATAGAATATTATTAGACTATCTTTTAAGAAATATATTTTGAACAGAATAACGTTTCTTTACACACGGTTGTGTACCTGGTACGAATGGTATCTTTTTTAATGTTTTACGAAGAGAAAATGTCGAACTTTCTACCCAGTAGAAGGGTATATAAAAACACTGCTATGTATGTACCTCTTATCCTCCAGACCAATTGCATTCGTATTTGGCATGCTTTAAACATTACAAAGAGCTAAAACATTTAAATTTGGGATTTCCCTCGGTGACGGTTTTACCCACATTAAGTGGTGCATTTTTTATGCCTAAAATATTGCTTCTTCAACCGTAGAATAATGCGATGCTTTGGTTTAACGGTCGAATCAAGTATTCAAATCAAGGCTCATAAGCAGCCCTGCCCAATATTGAGTTACTGCAGGCACTCACGAGCCAGGTACAGGTGCATTTTTCGCCGGTATGCCGGTATGAGCGAAAATGTTGTTTTTTTTTGTGTCTTTTTGTTAATTGAAACACTTATTATGATCAACTGCTTCCAAAACATTCACACCAGTCTTGTCCTTTTTGTTTCTGTCGAACAAAATCAAACTCTTGTCACAAAGTATCGATTTTGTTTGTTGTCGTATGTTTGACGTACTCTACTGACGCTGTAAAAATCGTACTCGATGTGAGTGGTGGTCGCCCTATGATACACATTGCAAGCTCTAGTTTCGTCCATTGCACAAACAACATTAGCGCACCAGCATCCATCATGTCGTTAAATCTTGGTGATCCTTTCCCTAACTTCAGCGCCGATACCACAATCGGTACGATCGATTTCCACCAGTGGATAGGAGACAAATGGGCCATACTATTTTCCCATCCGGCCGACTATACGCCCGTGTGTACGACGGAATTGGCAGCGGTAGCGAAGCTGGTGCCCGAATTTGCCAAGCGCAACGTGAAACCCATCGCCTTATCATGTGACTCGGTTGAATCGCACCGTGGCTGGATTGAGGACATCAAAGCGTACGGCCAGTTGGCCACCGGCGATACGTTTCCCTTTCCCATCATTGACGATTCGAAGCGTGAGCTGGCGGTAAAGCTAAACATGCTGGACAGGGACGAGATTGGATCGGCCGGGTTGCCGCTAACCTGCCGGGCAGTGTTTGTGATCGATGCCGGTAAAAAGTTACGACTTTCGATCTTGTACCCAGCGACCACCGGGCGAAACTTTGCGGAGATACTGCGCACCATCGATTCGATGCAGCTGACGGATAAGCGCAAGGTGGCAACACCGGCCGACTGGATGCCGGGTGACACCTGTATGGTGCAACCGACAGTTCCGGAGGATCAGCTGGCGACCCTATTCCCGACCGGTGTAAGCAGCGTGGCGTTACCATCGGGCAAAAAGTACCTGCGCAAAACCGAGTGCCCGAAGTGATGAGATTGGTGGTGGGTGATACCGAAAGACTTAATCTGCTCGGTACTTAATGAAATGCACAAGGCAGGGAGTTGGCCAAGTATTTCGATTGGCCATTTTTATTAGCTTTTATAATAGCATTTGCGCATTGGATTTACATTGCATGTAATTGGTTTATTGATGGAATACAATCATTGGAATAACTTGAAGAAAAACAAGGGTCATTTAACATCCGCAACAAATATGTACTGGTCCAGGATGACCGACGAAAGGTACTGCTCCAGGTAGCTTCTCGGTATATCGGCCACGCGTGTAAAAATCTCCAGAAACTGTAACGCAAACAATGCTTCACTCGCAACGCCATTTTTCGTTCTGAAAGTAAGCCAAAACATTCTCTCCGGGTTTTAGTGTGCACCCCTCACAAGGCGGATTGGGACCGACTAAACTTACTGTAAATTAGCGTGCACAAAGGACAGCACGTACTGGCATAAGTACTGCAGAAACAGATCCGTCTCGGACGCATCGAACTGCCGCAGCACGGTTAGCAACCCGATTGTAAGCGGATGGCCATCGATTGACTCGTTTTTCCGCTTCGCCACCAAACTGTCAACGTTTTCCATGTACTGTAGCTTGGCAAACGTACCGGTGAGATACAGAAACAGCAGGAGCGGTAAAAAGCGTGGTGGTTCCTGTTTGATGTACACCTTCCGGTAAGGATCGTACAGACCGGCGTACAGTAGATATGTGTTCAATTCCGCCACCAATTCGGCAGGTGGCAGTGGATGGGTCTCGTTGAGCTGGTGTTTTTGGAATTCAAGCAGAATGCCTCTACGGGTGAAAAAGGGACACAAAGCAAAGATTCATTTGCATTAACTAACCAAAAAGTAAGCCACATCAATAAGCGGACGAATTCTTACTCGTTCAACGTGTTCAGGGAAGTTTCCAGCTTAGTGGCCCTTATTTTACAACTGCAGTTCAGCTCCAGTGCAAGCTGACAGCGAAGCGTTTGCTTCTGTCCGATTTTGAGCAACCAATCGCCAAAGGAACTGGTGCTAAAGAAGCGCGACATGGTCGAGATTTGCGATGGGTACACTTTGGCTGGATTAACTACAATGTCCGCACGCTCTAGGTCGGTTTTAATGCCCGCCAACACGTCGCTCCAGTTGCCAGCTGTTTCGTGTTGGATTTTGCGATGTACTGTACTAAGAAGTAGCTCCAACTCCGCTTTAATCATCGCACCGTACAACCGGTCGAGCCCGATAAGTCCAGCCGGACCGAAGGTTTCGTTGATTTTATTGGCGAATTTGTTCGTCAGCAGAAGCTTGTGTGTTTTGTAATCGTACCAGCTAGAGCAAATATCAATGTAGATCGTTGTTCTGTATGAACGAAACGGAAATGGTAGAAATTAGCAAGAAATTGTTCACATCGCACCGTACACAACTTACTTTGGATCGGTAATACGAAGTACCTCCCTTGCCAACCGTCCCACGAAATTGATCGACGTCATATCGACGGGCTGGTAAATTGGAATCGGTACTAAACCACTCTCAAAATCACCACCACCGTTCAAGCCACCGGTTGTTGCACCCGGTTGTTCCCATTCGTTTGGTTTACTCTTCAGAAACGGTTGGCATTCCTTCTCCACATTGAATCGAATAATACGCGCCATTTCTTCGTTCCAAATGCGCATACAGTGAATGTTGAGATAGTCCTGCACGTACTCAAACGATCGCCTATACCCATGAATGATCTTGTGCAACGAATCTAACCGTGGGTACAGTTCCGATTCCTTCACCTTCTGACCAAACACCAACTGCTGATGAAATGCTTCGGCAACATTCTGCACCAACTTCCGACGAATGCCATCCTCGAGCAGCTTCCTCGAGTCCAGTTCGACCACACCGACTAGTGTGGTCTGCATCGCCAGAATACCTTCGGTGAAGGTTGACAGTGTGTAGGTAAGTTTCGCTATCTGGAACCGCTCCTCGAACTGTGCGTACTCCTTCATGCGTTCCTTCTCGAGCCGGGCCGGCAGTTCTTTGAGTACGTTCGTCTGCAGATCGACGATTTGTGCGAGCAGTGCGAACATCGTTTCCGGGATGATTTGTACCACCTTGCGCACAAAGTTGGCCAGCTCGTTGCTATAGTAACGCGATACATCGATCAGATGCTCGGATTCGGCTTGGTTAAGCCGTAGCAAAGGGATTTCCAACGCTGACGCAAGCTTCAGGAATGTCGATCGTAGCTTTATCACTAGCCGCGGTTGGTGGCGAATATTTTCCTGCATCATCCCTGTGTATCCGTCAATCAGTCGCCACGCATAGCTAAAATCTCCAATCAGCTGCAAATTGATCAGATCATTCTCTTTGATGCTAATGGTGTGAAACATTTCGTGCAAATACTGGCGCGTTTCAACGATGTGCTGCTTCACCTGCATGTTGCGACTCAGCCCATGGAAATCTTGTACCTCTTCCAGTGCTTGCAGCAGCTGAATGATCGTACGTCCGGTTTGGCTCAACCGTTTCTCTTCCCTGCTCAGCCCATCGATTTCTTTCCGTATGTTGGCAAAGCATCGACTTAAGCTTTCGTTTTTTCGCGTTTTAACAAACGGTTTTGCGCCGGAAAATGCATCCGCCAAGTCCTGCATACGATCGGTCGCTTCCCGGCGATAGTCAGCCCATCTTCCAGTAATCGTTTTAACATTTCGCGCACCTTCAGCTCAAGCTGGCTTGTGTTGAGCAGCAGTTCGAAAAATACCACACCACGGAACTCGATCTCCTGTTCGATCAGTTCCCGCACCTGGCGACATCTTTTCGAGGCTGCGGCCGAAGCGGTATCGAGCGTGCTGCTAACACTGGTCGTGTGCAACATTATCCAGCGCACGGTAATGTTACAGTCGCGCACTAGTGCCATCACCTTCGGCATATGATCGAGTAGATTCTGCTCTGTTAGGCTACCTTCGCGCAGAATGTTCCGAGTGCGGGTCAGTAGCGTGTCCATCGATTGTTTCTGTCGGTGACATATTTCCTTAAGATTGGCATTATCGAGCGTGTTGGTTAGTGCCGTTTTGGCTGCTTTAAACGGTTCCCAGGAATCTGAAATTAAAAATTGATTAACACACACACACACCAAGGCAATAGGGGTTATCGTTCGCGGTGCGAAGGACCACTTACTTATCAAATTAATCGTGATGCCCATGTACAGCGACACGATCCAATTGTTCGAGAAAAATTTGTCCACGATTTCACGCATCCGTGCCGATTGATTGTGTAGCGTTTTGGGTGAAAAGAACAGGCACACATACAGCATTCCAGCCTGGTTTGCGAGTGCCGTTGAATGTTGCTCTGGCAGCGGATAAACAGCGATTTGATTGTACACATCATCCGACCGTAACCGGCCTATGACCATCTCGATGTACAGCGGACTGATGGGAACACGGGCAAAAAAGTCCTCCGGATAGCTTGTCAATTTGCGACCCATACTTCCACCGTTGCTACCGACCGCACCATCGTTGAAACCGGTAGCACGCAGCAGTTTGCATACCTCATCGATACTGCTATCACTGTGCGTTTTCAGTGCACTGTACCGATTGTAGGACACCAGTATGCGCTCCCTCACAATGCCGGGAATGTGCAGATCGGCTACTAGCAGCATCATACCGTACAGGTACAATGCTTCACACTGAAACAATTTGAAATGAAATGTAATGCCCCCCTATGTAGCACCTGCTGTTCAGCCATGTCCTACCATCAGCTGTTTGCCTTCCGCATCCTGAAACACCTTCTCCATCGACTGCTGTATGAAGAGGCCCGTGTTCAGCTCCTCGATGAACGTGTTCAGGTCCTTCACGTACTTGTGTATGCTTTCAAACACGATGTAGAACCTGTTCAATGTGACGATATAGTTTTCCCGCAGCTCTTCATCGATCAGCCGCAGCTTTTCATCTGCTTCGATCTTTGCTTCCTGTGCATCGGCAATTTGAAAGTAGCCAAAGTCTTTGATGATTTCTCCATACTTTTGCTGCTCTTCCTTCGTTTTCAGGCTGCCAAGGAATGGTGAATTTTAACTTACTGCATTGTTGACCTTATTGCATTGCTTACTAGAATAGTTCCGGTACGTAGTCCTTCAGCCGCAACAGCTCGCATATGATGGTGTTGCCTTCCGCGACGATCTGCAGTATCGTTTGACCGCACACATTATTCTCGGCGAGGAATTCAGTCGCCATCGCTGCAGAGCTTTGTGTTGACAGATTTTCAGGCAGAGCTAATCAACACAGCTCAGCTATGAATCATAATTAGATAAACAAACATCGAATCAACAGCAGGAAAGAACAAGAAAATCGACATCTACGAAAGTTGAGTTGCTGATTCGAAGGGGATAGGGCTGCTTCAAACCTGCAAAATGAGTGCTCCCATATCTAAAGCAACATTATTAGGCAATTTCTGTATTCTCTGTTGCTTCTTTACGACATTAAATTAGGCGTGTCCATCAGGTATGTTTTATGAAATCATAACATTCATATTTTCAAAAATGTATCCAAATTTTGATCATGCTGCAGAGCGTGTACATGTCCACCACTATGTCGAACATCCCACTGTTCAAATAGAATTGAGCAAACGTCAACCCACGCTCCGGACATTTGACAGATCGTCGTCAGTAGAAATAATCCGCCCGATTGGCGTCTTTGGTGTGAAAAAGTTGGAAACCGGAAATTTACGGCAACAATTCACTGTAACAGTGCAGTTCCAGTGGTTTCTCGAGTGAAGCAAGGTAGGTGATATCGTTTTCCAGTTTGTGAATGTGTCGTGTAGTGCCCGTTTCCTGACCAGTTTTGCAGATCGATAGCATAGAGTGTACGTTTTGCCTTCCGCTGGGATATGTGATGCCGAAGAGCGCTTACTTTGCTGTTGGTGGAAGTGAAAAAGTGACAATACTCGTATATGCGCTCTAATTCAATGTTGTTAGATTAACAAATCAGATGCACAGGAATACGGAGAGGTATTTTCGTGATCAGAATCTCAAGTGTAAACAAACGTGAAGGTTAGTTTACGTCTTTTTTGCGCTCGACCAAGAGCCGTCACACGGAGGAGCTTGACGCGTAAAAGCTTTCGGTCGAGTTTTGGTAGGTCGCGTGGTTGTGTGTGTGTGTGTGCTAGAGAGTGAGCGAGAGAGAGGTAAAGAAAGGACGCAAGAGGAAGATATGATAGTTTTGAGTGACATTTCACTTTCGGCGCGCCACTAATTGTTGTAAATTCTAAACCCAATCGATTGGGGTTGTTTATTTTGGTTAGTTAGCTTGAATGTGATGTAGTTTTCCAAATCGTTTTAATTAAGGAAATCTCCTTTGATGCCGCGCCACAGTTGCACATGAGACGAGGGAAGCCATTTTGTGTGGTGTTGCTTTGATTGGCTGTAGGAGAAAGGAACGTTGCCCTTCGTTTTGGAAGATAATTACGACTTAGTTAAGTGCTAAGAGAAATGGTGGAAAATAGTTAAGAAAGTCGCAGGTGAAATGTTGTAAACAATTAGGATATCGGGGCCTTGGAGAAAATGTACCTTTTTGACAGTGGCTGTCATGTTGCAGCATAGCACACATTCATCACGGCGCATCTGTGTGCGGCTTGTGAGTACATATGTGTGCGTGCGTGTGTGCATGCGCGAGTATGGGTAGCTAAAATAAAACACTGGGTGAAATGTCTGCCTTTTGTTCATTTTACCAGCATCTCTGTACAATAAAATTGTAAAATTGTACTTAAACAATCGCTCTTTGATACAATAATTTAATATAGTGCTTATAAATACAGGGCAGAAAAATAAGCTTCGTTCGCTAGCGTTTGACATGATGTGAAGAGAAAAAAAATCGAAAAGCACGCAATGCGCCGTTGACAGACAGCTGACACATTGCACGTACACTAGCGTACGCACGCACACACTTGCGCGTTGCCTTGAAGCGAACCTAGAGCGCCATTTTGTTTTTTCCTTCAGTCAATCGACCTAGCGCGTACTGTTGTACATAGGCGGACCGCGGGTAGGCTTTGTAGATGCTGCATTTTGCCGCGTTCGAAATAGACAACTCGTTGTCAGTGCTGACAGTTCTGAAGTAGCGATTGGTTGTGGCTTTGTTGTTTCTGATGCCGTGCGTCGTCTCCGATGCCCATCCCCGCTGCTCTTCTACTGAAAGTTGCTTTTTTTTTGACAGCTAAATAACACAACGAGCGATTCAGATAGGTTTTGGTGCGAAACTTTGTCGTTCTACGGTTTTCCGCTTCGGTCTGTTTGGAGCGAGAGCAAAAGTGGTCCGCAAAACGCGAAAATGTTGTTGTCGGTGGTTGATGTGGCAGCAGCCGGTGGTCAGTGAAATCGTGTCAGGAAACGGGTGGTTACATGCAACGGTTATCGTAGCCTAGGCATCATCGGTGGTGGTTGTGAACTGCATAAGCGAAACAGAGTGGTTAGTTTCATTTTTTGCCCCACACAGCTATCTCTCCAGTGTACGTACATACGTGCATACAGTACACACGCGTGTGTACGCGCGACAGTGAAGGAGGCTGATGCAGAAAATATATATCGAATCCAAAAGAAGTGACTAACACTGGATGGATTAAGCCTGTGCGTCTGGGAAGATCGGAAACGGAATTTTTGAGCTTGAAGCGTAACTACTAGACGGTCGGACAACAACCATCGTTCTCACCCCATCATCATCATCAGCGTGTGGTGGTGAACAGGCATCGTAGGCAGCAGTGAAGGGTGCCGAACCTAGCCATTTTCCCGTTGACACCCCGGAACCCCAAACAGCCTCAAAATTGAGGAAATCGAGGAAATCGTGGAGACCGAGGTTATCCTCTCTCCAGATGAGATGCACCATGAGGAATTCGAAATCACGATGGTACCCATGGAATCAGCAACTGTGCTGACGTCCTCCGGTACAGGCAGCTTGAAGCGAGATGTGCGGGACATGGTGCGAGAGGCCAACTTTCAGACTAAGCTTCTGATGCAGGAAAACGAAGGTAAGTACACCTTTGGCAAAATGCGTTCCCGCAATGTGCGTTATCTGAGGAACGAGGGAGCTATTTTCTGTTTGTTTTGGCGACCTGTTCAATCTGGTGACAGTCCTTTAGCGCAAAGAATTGGTTGGATTTATGTATCTTCTATTCGTAAACAAGAGAACTATCAAATTGTATTGCATAATTTTCAACGTCAAAAGATTTGTGTAAATGCGTCAGGGACAGGGGTAGGGGTTCTTTATTCATCGCGGGAGGTGAGACTAATGTCAGACTTGTTTTTATGCTCCAAAATAAGCCAGAATGCCTTATCGCAATGGTTTTGAGGCTTTTTCTCAAAGGCGATGGAAATGCTTGCGCGTTTATGGACAGGTAGCAGCAAAACAAGCATAAAGAACAGATAATATAGACTACATTTTCCTGCACACACCGATGATGCGGTGACTTGTGTCAGGGTGACATTTCTATCGAATCCAACATGGCGGCCAGTGGCGGCGAAATAATACCATCCATCGACAAGGAAAAAAGCAAGCCACAGCTTGTGTTGTATCGTTTTTGATGATTTTAACGAGATAATGCAAGACTCAGCTTTGGACGCTTCGGTCACAAATGCATCTTGGTGATGGGTTTCAGATAATACACTGTACAAAATGTACGATATGAAGCATTTTAATTCAATGTAGTTTGGAAGACAGTACATAAAACGCGACTTCGTATTACCGATCCAAAGTAAGTTGTGTACGGTGCGATGTGAACAATTTCTTGCTAATTTCTACCATTTCCGTTTCGTTCATACAGAACAACGATCTACATTGATATTTGCTCTAGCTGGTACGATTACAAAACACACAAGCTTCTGCTGACGAACAAATTCGCCAATAAAATCAACGAAACCTTCGGTCCGGCTGGACTTATCGGGCTCGACCGGTTGTACGGTGCGATGATTAAAGCGGAGTTGGAGCTACTTCTTAGTACAGTACATCGCAAAATCCAACACGAAACAGCTGGCAACTGGAGCGACGTGTTGGCGGGCATTAAAACCGACCTAGAGCGTGCGGACATTGTAGTTAATCCAGCCAAAGTGTACCCATCGCAAATCTCGACCATGTCGCGCTTCTTTAGCACCAGTTCCTTTGGCGATTGGTTGCTCAAAATCGGACAGAAGCAAACGCTTCGCTGTCAGCTTGCACTGGAGCTGAACTGCAGTTGTAAAATAAGGGCCACTAAGCTGGAAACTTCCCTGAACACGTTGAACGAGTAAGAATTCGTCCGCTTATTGATGTGGCTTACTTTTTGGTTAGTTAATGCAAATGAATCTTTGCTTTGTGTCCCTTTTTCACCCGTAGAGGCATTCTGCTTGAATTCCAAAAACACCAGCTCAACGAGACCCATCCACTGCCACCTGCCGAATTGGTGGCGGAATTGAACACATATCTACTGTACGCCGGTCTGTACGATCCTTACCGGAAGGTGTACATCAAACAGGAACCACCACGCTTTTTACCGCTCCTGCTGTTTCTGTATCTCACCGGTACGTTTGCCAAGCTACAGTACATGGAAAACGTTGACAGTTTGGTGGCGAAGCGGAAAAACGAGTCAATCGATGGCCATCCGCTTACAATCGGGTTGCTAACCGTGCTGCGGCAGTTCGATGCGTCCGAGACGGATCTGTTTCTGCAGTACTTGTGCCAGTACGTGCTGTCCTTTGTGCACGCTAATTTACAGTAAGTTTAGTCGGTCCCAATCCGCCTTGTTGAGGGGTAACACTAAAACCCGGAGAGAATGTTTTGGCTTACTTTCAGAACGAAAAATGGCGTTGCGAGTGAAGCATTGTTTGCGTTACAGTTTCTGGAGATTTTTACACGCGTGGCCGATATACCGAGAAGCTACCTGGAGCAGTACCTTTCGTCGGTCATCCTGGACCAGTACATATTTGTTGCGGATGTTAAATGACCCTTGTTTTTCTTCAAGTTATTCCAATGATTGTATTCCATCAATAAACCAATTACATGCAATGTAAATCCAATGCGCAAATGCTATTATAAAAGCTAATAAAAATGGCCAATCGAAATACTTGGCCAACTCCCTGCCTTGTGCATTTCATTAAGTACCGAGCAGATTAAGTCTTTCGGTATCACCCACCACCAATCTCATCACTTCGGGCACTCGGTTTTGCGCAGGTACTTTTTGCCCGATGGTAACGCCACGCTGCTTACACCGGTCGGGAATAGGGTCGCCAGCTGATCCTCCGGAACTGTCGGTTGCACCATACAGGTGTCACCCGGCATCCAGTCGGCCGGTGTTGCCACCTTGCGCTTATCCGTCAGCTGCATCGAATCGATGGTGCGCAGTATCTCCGCAAAGTTTCGCCCGGTGGTCGCTGGGTACAAGATCGAAAGTCGTAACTTTTTACCGGCATCGATCACAAACACTGCCCGGCAGGTTAGCGGCAACCCGGCCGATCCAATCTCGTCCCTGTCCAGCATGTTTAGCTTTACCGCCAGCTCACGCTTCGAATCGTCAATGATGGGAAAGGGAAACGTATCGCCGGTGGCCAACTGGCCGTACGCTTTGATGTCCTCAATCCAGCCACGGTGCGATTCAACCGAGTCACATGATAAGGCGATGGGTTTCACGTTGCGCTTGGCAAATTCGGGCACCAGCTTCGCTACCGCTGCCAATTCCGTCGTACACACGGGCGTATAGTCCGCCGGATGGGAAAATAGTATGGCCCATTTGTCTCCTATCCACTGGTGGAAATCGATCGTACCGATTGTGGTATCGGCGCTGAAGTTAGGGAAAGGATCACCAAGATTTAACGACATGATGGATGCTGGTGCGCTAATGTTGTTTGTGCAATGGACGAAACTAGAGCTTGCAATGTGTATCATAGGGCGACCACCACTCACATCGAGTACGATTTTTACAGCGTCAGTAGAGTACGTCAAACATACGACAATAAAAACAAAATCGGTACTTTGTGACAAGAGTTTGATTTTGTTCGACAGAAACAAAAAGGACAAGACTTGTGTGAATGTTTTGGAAGCAGTTTATCATAATAAGTTTTTCAATTAAAAAGAAAAAAAGACACAAAAAAAAACAACATTTTCGCTCATACCGGCATACCGGCGAAAAATGCACCTGTACCTGGCTCGTGAGTGCCCGCAGTAACTCAATATTGGGCAGGGCTGCTTATGAGCCTTGATTTGAATACTTGATTCGACCGTTAAACCAAAGCATCGCATTATTCTACGGTTGAAGAAGCAATATTTTAGGCATAAAAAAAATGCACCACTAATGTGGGTAAAACCGTCACCGAGGGAAACCCCAAATTTAAATGTTTTAGCTCTTTGTAATGTTTAAAGCATGCCAAATACGAATGCAGTTGGTCTGGAGGATAAGAGGTACATACATAACAGTGTTTTTATATACCCTTCTAATGGGTAGAAAGTTCAACAATTTCTCTTCGTAAAACATTAAAAAAGCTACCATTCGTACCAGGTACACAACCGTGTGTAAAGAAACGTTATTCTGTTCAAAATATATTTCTTAAAAGATAGTCTAATAATATTCTATTACGTAGTCGAAACATCTGAATAATTCGTTTTCTTTTTCAATAACCATTGCTTAGCCCCTGTTTGTTGTGAAACATATTTCGTTTGATAATGATTTCTTCATTACACCTATATGATTTGTAGTACAAATTAAAACAGTGGCCGAAATGCTTAACAGATGAGATGCGTACATCTCAATAGAAAATGAAATAGTTTGAAAAATGCTACGAAAATAATGTTCTCTTTTCATTGTTTTCGCTCCCGTACAGAACTAAAAAAATAAATCTGATCGGCTATATAGCTAGGCTGAACCATAAAAAGCGTTCATCGTAATTATGTATGTTGCACTGCCCTGCACTCTCTTAAAATATAATTATGTCTTACATGAATATTATTATTCCATTAGCCTCCACTCTAACATGAATGTTAATATAAAATAGTAACGCTGCGTAAAATGAAACTGAAAACTGATCAAACAACTTCTTCGGTCGTTCGATCGAATGCAATAACGTGTATAATAACAGGGCATAGGCACAGAGAGTGTAACTTAGTACAAACATAACCTACGGTTTTTCTATGGAAGATACAACAATGCAACTCACAATAACAAAGTGGAAAGAATGGTTGAAAAAAAAAAGCAAATGTTTCTGAAACCTAGTATAGCATTAATATGTTCGACACATCCGGTTTGATGCGAGCGATATGTCTACGAGCTGTGTGGGCTAGCTTGTTCGCACTAACAAGAAATATTGCAAATCGCACTGTACAAAATGGATCCTTTTTGTACGTATATTGTTTTCTCTTACACGGTATAATTGTAAGAAATTTAAAGCTCTCCTCCCTTGGACACGAACAGCTTAAACTTCTGCTGACACTCTAACGTGCACCACTGTTCGGCTTGCCTTTTTTGCTCCAGCGGCAGGATCGATCCCATCTTGGTCACAAGATCTCGGCGAAGATGTCGCTTTATAGTTTGCATAGCCTGTGTTTATATGGGGGAATTAATTTTAGGGGAAAAAACATTAAAAATACGTATAGAAAAAGGTAAAATATTGTAATAAATAAAATATATTTTTGAGGTAAACTCCATTACACTTCAGCTAGCACAACTCATTGCATGAGCGAGTCTCTAAGTGGACGAGTTGTTGAAAAATAGCGAAACCATCCCTGCAAAACTCGAATACAGTTCACGAGAAAAGTGCGAAAAACGAAACATGTTCTTCGACCATCAGTATAAAATTTGCCAGAATGATGGAAAATTTTTTTTTTAAACACCGGGGGCGGGGGGGGGAGGATGCGTCAGCGAGGTTTCTTTCTTTGAGAATTCACGAATCTTTGGGGATTCATAAATCTTTGGGGATTCATGAATCTTTGGAGATTTATTAATCTTTGGGGATTAATGAATCTTTATAATAGAGATTCAGAGTCATTCATTCAGTTCTAAGATTCATTCTGATTCATGAATCAGAATCAGATTTACCCAACACTAGTGTGAACTGTTTGTACGATGTGCATGATCTGTAGTGCATTTCTACGGTCCGTAATGAGTGACGGATCATAAATATAGACCGAAACATAAATTATGCTAAAAATAACGTCTCATTCGAGGCAAATGAAGCAGCACATAGCAACCACAAAAAATGAAGAAGCTTATTCGCATCCTCAAAATATTCCCAATTTTGGAACCAAAATCTTCTCATTATATGAACATTTCCCGCTTAGGAACGAAGAAACGTAACTCTTAATGCTTTTCTTAAATACCAATTCCTCCAGAAACCACCAACACTAATTTGCAACCACTACAATTGGTTCAATCACCCTAAGGCAGGCAATAAAATCAACTTCAAGGATAAAGCATCTTTAAACCACTTGTCGATCGGGGGAAAAATTGAAACATCGATGAGAAATGAGACGAGCAAAACAAAAAAAAACCACCCTCCACATCTCAGAACGACCATTAATTGCATTCGTTCAAGCGCGCGAACCGAACCACGCACGAAATGTGATCCGCTCAGCCGCGGCGGAAAAAAAGGAGGAAATGTTTGTTTGATGCTCTCTCTGATGATGATGGGCCACACAACCGTTTTGTTTATTTATGTCTCCCGCCTGTCTAAATGGCGCTCTTGGGCCGAAACGGATGTATCCATCCATTTCCATCCAAGCGCCGCCAGGAACGCAGGTTTTTTTCGTCACCGAATTTTCCCATCCGCAACTCGCCGTTCGTTTCACCAGCTCTTCTTAACATGATTGATCGTCGTTGATCGAGGATGACGCGTACAGCAGCACTTTACCTTCTTGTGTTTGTCTCATTGGAAACAGATCATTGACAACGGTACCACACCGTCGCTTCCCCCTTCACCTCCTCTTTACAGACAAATTTCGTAAATCACCATTAACACGGATTCGGCGTGTGTGTGTGTGTCTGTATGGGAGATTTATATTCCACAAGATTTCATGTGAAACCAAAAACCAGAAACAAACTGTTAAAAATGTTGCTGTGCGCGCTTGTAAACCCAGAATCATCAAACGTAGACGCTCATTTTTCATCCACCACCTTCGAAGGAAAGAGACCGAACAACAAATATCGGTTTGCAAATTCGGCGCAGCTTCTGTATAACGTTAGCCTTGCTGCTTTGCTCATATACTTATGATTTTCCTTTTGGGGTTTCGGTGTGTGTTCGTACGATACGGTACACACACACACACACACGGTTGGCAACCGATCCCGTCCGTGCGTTGGAACGGTTTGCTTTGGCGTACGATTTGGCAGACCGAATCAGTTTGTTGGCCGATCATCATCGGTCGGTTAATAGGGTCGCGCGTCGCTTCACGGCTCATCGCTACCAGGCCGAGTGTGTCTGGCTGCTGTCTGTATCTGTGTGTGTGTGTGTGTGTTTTTGTCGAGTGTCTGTCCGGTTTGGTGGCGGGATGATGATTGCACGTGCCGCAGGCCGAGTGTGTCTGGCTGTTGTCTGTATCTGTGTGTGTGTGTGTGTGTTTTTGTCGAGTGTCTGTCCGGTTTGGTGGCGGGATGATGATTGCACGTGCCGCTGGCTGCACACCGAGTGAGTTGATTCCACGGTTACTCTTCGGTGCAATCGTTACGGCAACGCTGCTAACGCAAGGGGTCCTTCCCTATCGTTATCATTATGAAGATTATGTAAGTATTAATCAAAATATCGCTTTCTTCATCATGTGGCAAGAGCATTTTCTTTCTATTGTGTGTGCTTCACTCGCCCAGGACACCATGATGGGTACATGCCGGGAGAATGAGGTGTGCAACATCGTTCACCATCGTCACTGGATGCCGAGCACGGTGGACAAGGTGTGCCGCTGTCCGCTCAACACACCCAGCTGCCCGGTAGTGCATACGCGCCACGGGAACGTGATGAACGTGAACAGCCGGACGCAGATGAAGTTTTGCGCACCGCTGCGCAATCTGCGTCCATGTCGTGACGGTGAGATTGCACTGCGCCGCAAAACGCTGTACCAATCGTACGGCGTCAAGAATGTGTCGATCGTGGTCGACTGTCTGTGCGACCATCGGCAAAGCTACTGGACGTTTCACAATCGATCCGGGGAGGATTTTAACGATGCCCGGCACCTTTTTACGGTGGTACAGAACTACAAGTGTGTAGGTAAGCGTACTCGAAAGATATGCCCCGTAACGCAACGACAGGCGGCAAAAAACACACAGTTTACAGCACAAGTTTTGCAATCCGTTTTGCAGCAATGAAGCGTTGTGCACCGCACGAGTTCTGTGGCTACGGGAGACGCGATTACGGTTTTATCTATCATCGCTGCACCTGCCCCATGTCGCACCAGTGCAAGTTCGATTTGGACGAGCACGAAGATGACGTGAGCGAGCTGTTTTATCAAGGACCGGCATACCTGGCCCGCTGCGTCCCCATCTACGACTACGATTGGTGGTGACTCATGTCACATAACGTGTAACGCCCTCTGCCACCAATACTTACTTGAACCGATTGGGAGGCGACAGTTCTCGCGACCGAACGGGCACGCTCTTCGAACCGTTCCGGTGGAACCGTTTCCGTTACCAGCCCATAGTCTAACGCTACCGTAGCCGTCAAACGTTTACTCAGCATAAACAGATCTGCCACCTAGTGGTAAAGGTGAAATGGAAAGGAATAAAAACGAACGTGTGCCATAAACAGCTGGTGTTACTGGTGTGGATGATCGATGGATTACCGTTTTTGCTTTTAGCGTTCGACAGTTGGTGAACGCTCCGATGCCTTCGGGCAAATATCCGAAATGACCGTACGGTGCGGTGAAGCTGCTACCCATCTGGGCGACCACCAGATCGAACAGAGGCAATATCGTTACGCCCATACCGAGCACATCACCGTGCACGGCCGCAACAATAGGTTTGGTGAAACCGATCAGCGCCTTTAGGAACTTCCTGCAATGGCAGTACAAGAATGTGAAGGTATTTTCGATTGGATGCAGCCGGTACGCAGTTGGAGCATTATATTAAACACAAGTGATAATATTACAGTGCAAAATACAATGAATTTCTAAAACAAACATGAAACAGTTGCTTCTCTGATTGAAAACCATCAAATATTTGGATTCAAAAATTTCACCTGTCTTGCGTCAAATATCGGCATCGACAACAGCATCGCTCTTCTAGAAGCTCTAGAAGTGTACAAAAAACATGCAAACACACTTACATTAAGCAGATGCTCATGCTTGTGACGACTTCCGGACGTTTTTCGATTGGCTGTACCAGGTGTCCGACGTCTATTCCGCGACTAAAGTGTGCACCAGACGATCGTATCAGTACGGCACGGACGGATTCATCGCGCTCCAGCAACGTCAACATGTTGGTCAGTCCATTCAACAGCTGGTGAAGACAAATAAGGTAACCATAGGAATAAACAAAAAACAATGTGGTTTGTGGCATGTTAACCTACATCAAGCGAAAACACGTCCGTCAATGCGTCTCCCGCGTTAGGATTGGTGACACCTTTGGCCGCTAGCACTATTTCCGCATAGTTGCCGTGCTGCTTCACGCACGATATCTGCTTCAACTGATCCAACTGCTTTTGCAAATCTTCCTCGTTTGTCGATGGCGTTGTGGGGAGCGCACTCGCACCACAATCTACCACATCGACCGAGCTGCTGGCGGTGGGTGCTTTCCGTTTAATCGGTTGTTTTTTCGCATTTTGTACCGGCACATCTTGGCCGGGTGTGCTTGTGGCCAGCGGAACAGCACCTTTCATGCCTTTCAGCACCTTGGTAAGCTTGCCGCGCATGTTAGCTACCAGCGAAGGGTTAAACTTGATCTCCTCGGATGCCGCTGCTCCGGGCGCTTTCGTTACCTTCGGTGGCGCTTCATTTTTGGTGGGTGGTTTTGCAAACAAGAACGCACCCTGATCCTTCTGCTGCTGTTTTTGGTCGGCGCCTGGTTTGTCTTGGGTTGCGGTCTGGGGAGAGGTAGAATTGTCCGACCCGAAACCGGTGCCGTGTTCGTTCGTTTGGTCGAAGCTTAAACGACGCGGACTGGCACCGCTCGAGTAGGAACTGTTGGACCGGCGCCGTATGATCATGGCATCGTCGTTGCGTTGAGCATTGTAAACGTATTCCCACTCTCTGGCGGCCGTGGCCGTCATCTTTCGCTTGCGAGCTCCCGTTATCGGTGGGACGGCGATGGTAGTGCCATTCGACGAGGTGTTTTTCCCCGATTGATTTACTACGGGAGCCACCGTGATGGCGGTAGTCACCGAACTCGGTGGCGAGGTTGACACTTTGGTGCTCTGCTGCTGCTGCTGTTGGTGTGGGCTGGTAGTGGTGACCGTTCCCGCTTGACCCATCGGTGTTGTAGAACGCTTTGTTCTAATCCGCAAACCCTGTGCCGACGATTCGCTTGGCGATTTACCCTGGTTTATAACTGCATCGGTTATGATTTTTGTTTTGGCAAGCAACTTTTCATCTTCATCGCTTGTGTCCACTTCGGTTTCTTTGAGGAGATCCTTCCGGTTCGTTTCACACTCCACATCGTACAGCATGTTAATGGCGCCTTCGTCCCCCAGCAAGCGTTCAATTTCGTTCTTCTTTCTTTTCTTTGCCTTCGCATCATTGGCCAACTCCTCGACCTTTGGTGGGACGACCTGCCGCACGATGACCTGTCCCAGCTCGGGTGTTTTTGCACGCTGCCGAGCAGGTCCCACCGTACTGAACTCTGGCGTATTATCGATCATACGCACGGCAACGGAATCCGCACGC
>KZ063978.1:0-12021 GCA_002091835.1 Anopheles maculatus | reverse complement strand
GTTATTTTCTGTTAGGTTAGTGTATTTTGCGTACTTTGTGCTATTTTCTGTATTGTTTTGAATTATTTGTGTTTTTTTTGCTTCTGTGTTGCTGTTGTTAGTTTCTGTCATTGTGTTTTTCTTCGCTCGGCTTTGCTTTTTTTCTGTGTTTTCGTTTTTATTTTTTTGTGTGTTTTCTTTTGTTATACTAGCATACTGTCTATTTGTGTAGTTTCTTGGGATCATAGGGGCTGTCTGTCTTCTAATTTGTCTCGCCTCTCGCATTGTGGTTCTTTGTACCGTTTGGATTTTTTTAATTTCGTATTCATCGATATAAATGGGGCAATTCTTATCCAATGCTGAGTGGCTTTCTCCACATTCTGAACATTTAAGGTTGTTTTTACACTCTTCGTGGTACTTATCTCCACATTTTGCACATATCTTTTCCCGGTTGCATCGTTTTTTCGTATGTCCAAATCTCATGCAGTTCATGCATCGCATGGGCATCGGTATGTATTGTTCGACCCTTTCTCGATAGAAGCCTATATCGATGGCTCTAGGTAAGTTTGTGGTTTTGAATGTTACTATTGCTGTTCTGGTGTTTACGATTTCCCCGTACATGTTTTTTCGTTTCATTATTGTCACTTCCGTTACTTTTTTATCCTTTAAACCTTCCATGACTTCCTGTTCTGTTAAATGTTTAAATGCGTCGCATCGGATAATTCCTTTGGACGAATTTAGCGTTTCGTGTTCGTACACCTTTACGCTGATTTTGTGTTCGCCGTGATTTAAGTTCAGTCTTTCCAGTTTTTTTGCTTCTAGTGAGTCTTTTACTTTTACAAGGATTCTGCCATCTCTTAGTAGGTTTGTTTGTAGTGGTTTGGCGCCAATTGCTAGCTCCGATGCTTTCGCAAAAATAAAGGGATTGTATGTGGCTAGAGTTTTTCCTGCGGTTGTGCTTTCTACTAGCATATATTTCTCTTCATTTTCGTGGTAATCCGTGAGATTTAGCCTTATTTTTTTTCGTTTTTTTGGTGTTCACTGTCCTGTCTTCTTCTAATATGTTATAGTAGGAGCCGAAACTCCTACCTCCCCCGGGGGATTCCCCCCCCATGTTTAGGCGTCCTTATGTTCGGATTTTTTTAATTTTTTCCTTTTTTATGTACTTTACCAATATAACCTCTGGTCGTTGGGTTCGTCCGTCTGTGTCCTGTCTTTTCTGCCGGTCTTTGTCCGTCTATTGTTATTGGGTCACTTTAAATTTTCACTTGTTTTTTCCGCTTTAAATTTGGCGTCCTTTCTGTTTGAGAGATGGCCGTCTGTGGTCTGAACGTACAGTAACGAATGTGCTTCTCTCTACCTGTCAGTTGCGCAGCACACTGTCGTGTCCTATGGACATAATGTCATATTGCAACTCGCACAGTGGTAGCCATGGAGTCAATAAATTGCGGTTATTACATAAGCAATATACCCCATGATGTATTCCAGTCTATCATGCTCTTGCTCTTGTTGTTGCACATGACTACTGCTTACTGTACTGATTGTATCACTGCCATCAGTGATGTTAATTTCATTAATTCTTTCCGCTGCTTCTAAATCTGTTAAACAAGGATCAATGTCCGCAGCAGAAAATATTGTTGCTGAAATAAATTCTTCGTTCCTGTGTAACAAATTTTCATTATTTGCTCCTTCGGTTTCGGCTCCACCTACGCCAGTGATAAATTCTTCATTAGCATTATTCTTGTCCAATTGTGTGTGGTTTTGTAGGGTGCTGGGTGACTTACCGAATATTATCATTCGACTTCTATACAAACAGTGCAAACAGGATGGACGCTACGCCTCCGATCTGACGTATTTGAGAAAAAAAGTTCTCTAGCACGTCTTGGTTAAGCTATAATGAATAAAAAAACAAAGTAAAATAAGTCTGATACTAAAGTTAATCACATGAGTTCTTACCTTGTGTGTTGACAGGAACTGTATGTCATGCTTCTGCTTCGTATCTTGGAAAAGCATTTTCAGGGATGTTATGTGCATCAAAATGGACTTTTGAAACACTTGCATTTTCATTTTTCCTATAGCAGTTATGTTAGATACAAGCTCAAACATATCATCCAATGCCTGATTTTGGTCCTCACTTCCTTTATATGATTTTTTATAATCTAATTTCGCTAACGGAGAATATGAATTCGAGATACTGAACCATAGATCTACTTTTTCTATCACGGTTGCCAATGCTTCTGCCCTGTTATTATACGGAAAGTATCTTCGCAAGGATACAGCAGTAGTACGAGAAAGCAGCTCAGCTGCTCGTCGTACTTGCTGACGTTCCTGCGGTGTCCTAACTAAATGATTTTGCGTTAGCTTGTGCAAGGGAGTCATTTCTGCACTCGACCTATTCTGCACTAAATCATACAATGGGTCTGCTGTTATATTTTCTTCTTTGTATCGGAATCCACAGTTTCTAAACAATTTAAGAAGGTGTGGTGCATCAGGGAAAACATAAACGTTCTTTTTTGTTATTGGATGAGAAAAGTATGGTTTCAAATAATCATGAGCACCTAAGCTCTTCCAACAACCGACATTAGCTTGGCAATTGTCACTAACAATTGCGACAACATTTATCCTTTTATGGTGGAGACGCGTTATTATTTCCAACAAGATTTCTTTGGTCATCTGTTGGTCGAATCCAATAAAAATTGGTTGCTTCCATTTTTTGAAAAGGCCTCGAGCCATTACTACTTGCATGTAATTATGCGGACCTATTATCTCGTCTGATGCAGGATCATATTCTAGTGTTTTGTTTACCTTCATTTCATCAAAGCTAATTACACACTCACGTTCGCGAGGATGAAATTTTTCAGTAATATTGCCAATCAAATCTAAAACATCATTGAGAATCCCTTGCTTTAAATCAAGTTTCTGTGCATATCGTTGCAATGTCGAGATTGATGGAAGGGGATAGTTTAAATCTGTGGCCATATACTTATACGCTCTTTTACTGAAATATCGCAGGGTGAATGCTTTTCCTAATTCGTCTTTTGTCCACTTTACTTTTTTCCTTTTTCCTGTCAATATATTAATTTGATTGGACCATAAAGATGATTTTAACAAATTCTTAATTATTTGGGTGTCCTGTGTTGGTGTAACTAAACCAGCCGCTTGAGCATTCGGCGGAGAGGATTGTATCAACGATGGAAATGCTGAAAAATTGAACAGATTTTATAACCAACGGCACTATACTTATAAAAACGTGTTTGATCATAGGATACCTACCTGATGTTTTAAGCACTTTAAGTATATTTCGATTATTCTGCAGTGGTGAATTTTCCATTTGATAATCGTTGACTCGGAAATGAACAGAGCACAAAGTGTTGTCTTTGTGTGGTATCCAAGAGTCGTCCCGTTTGCAAAATTGCACCCACTTGCGACGAATTTTTTCTTCCGCTGGAAATCTATGGAACATAAGATTTAGCCCTTTCTTCTTTGCCATATAACGAGTATTCTGGCAAAAAGAAGCGGCGCAGGTAGATTTCGAAGACATTTTTCCTAAAACCATAGTTGAACAGTATTGTTTATCGATAGATATAATGTACCTCTTTAAGAAAAGAGATTTCATATACACATAAATTTATTGGCAATTTGGCTCTAGACTATTCTTAATCCTTTTTTATCACTCCTCTTTATACAAAGAAACTGCTGAAATACAAAAAACTGTTCCTTAACAAACGTTGCGTGCACGAAAAACGATGGTAAATTGTTTCACATCAAAAGAACAATGTAAACATAAACAAAATATGACAGAATGCCCAAATGCTTTTTTCCCACGGCAAACTGTCAAAATACATTGAATGCGTCGACCTCTACCCTATATAGACTTTGGATTATTCCATCCAAAGGTAAGCAGTCCCCTCTAGACATCATGTAGACATTGCATACAAAATGCCCTCAAATCCCCTCAGTTTCATACAAAAGGCCCTCATTTCTCCATACAAATTTAGACTAGTGAAACAAAGTTAGCGCAACTGCGTGCAAGCCCCTAATTTTGTTTCACAAGTCAAAATTTGTATGGAGAAATGAGGGCCTTTTGTATGAAACTGAGGGGATTTGAGGGCATTTTGTAGGCAATGTCTACAGGATGTCTAGAGGGTCCCAACTAGCCATTGACAGTTATCTTGTGGGCAAAACGAGGGGGAAACAACGAGAAACAGCTTGCGACGTAGGGGAACAGCTGTGGTTGGTGGTTATGAAAGGGGCGAACGAGGCAAAGGATGGTGAGGGTTGAAAGAATGGAGGGGAACAGCTGTGGTTCGTGGGTATGAAAGGGGCGAACGAGGTAACGGATGGTGTGAAGAGAAAGAGCGGCGAAGAATATGCGAGGTATTCTGTGTATGTGTTGGTGCTGTTGAAAAAAAAAACGACCGATTGCTTTGATCATTTTTTGGTGGAACTATTTAAATTTGTTGGCTATGCATTGAAAATCGATAATATGTTCAATGTTTTGAATTTTTAACTTTTTCAGATCATTAAGTAAATCATAAAAACATCAAATGAAGCAAGTCTAAAACAATAAATAAAGATAAAAATAATTAAATATTAAATTAATCAGTGCACTTGATAGGGCAACTTTTAATTTTGTTTTTTTTAACCTTTAATAAATGCCGTTAGTCAATAATTGTTGTATTTGATTGATTGCCCAACAATAGATGTGCAATACGGAGAATTTTCAGTATGCTTACTTTCAGCAAGGAGAACTTTTATGATTGCAATTGCATGTTTCTTTCTCCGAAGCACGGAATTGATATGAAACGATTCGTAGTGCCGTTAATGCTTCCTTATGAGATACGCGGTCAGATCTGCATGATCCGAATTTGATGAATTATTCGAAAGGTAGGTTACATCATTAAAGTAGTCCGGTGACCAATTTGGTAGAGGAACTGGTCTTCTTGCGACATGATTGAATATCATATTCCGTCCTGATAGCCTCCCAGAACGCTGAGAGGACTATCCAGCTACGGTTAAATCAAACCAAGAAAGCCAGTGTAGCAAAATGGGAAGATTATTATGCTAGCGTTTGTATTTGAATGTATTTTGATTACGAAGGACCAAAAAAACTAGCGAAACATGCAAGCATTGTTGTTCATTTTATACTTCATTGAAATAACCATCATGATGTAACTTTCATAAATCGGCGATCGGGCACGCGCTGACGATAGAACGAAGCGTAAACACCGGGCGCGGATGCTGGAAAGCGATATGCGATCGCTTATCCATTGATTGAATAGAGAAAGAAATAAGGTTTTCCTTCTCGCTCCGACAAGCAGCGATCACGGGATCGAAATTAATATATAAGAACGAAAATTAGTGAATAAAGATCAGCTCGCATTCAAAACTCGATCAAAGAAGTGTACGCTCATTGGGACTTCTGATTTTCAGATTTGGAATTGGGTAAGTTTCACCTTGGCCTTCCCTCCGGATGTTGGTCCCGCACTCCAGTAGTGCCTCCCCACTCCGTCGGAAGAACGAGGAGAATTAGTGACCAGCCGAACCAGGTCCGCGGTTAGATACTTCTCCTGGTTTATCCAGGAAAAAAGGCTAATCTGCCCGACCTAGCAAGGCCAGTCCTCCCGTCCTCCCAAACGTGTCGTTCCGAAGAAAGGATCCACCGTTAGGAACTAACTCTGGCCGAGCCAGGGAAAAGCCTAACCGTCTGATCCGAGTAAATCGGGCGACACAACGGAACTGCGCGAGAGTTCCAGAATTGGCCATTCCTTCGCGTGGCCGGCTCACCCACGGCGGACGTTAAGTCCGGTTTGTTCCCGTCAGCAACAACTTCAATACATACATTCAATCGCCCCGAGAAAGATGGCTTTGGTATTGGTACCATCGGTAAAAAAAAATATGCGAAGAGCAAAAGCATTTCAGCGTTGAAAATTCAAAATGTTGAAAGCTTTGTTGAAAGGCTCATATTCTTTTCACAAACTTTAAAGTTTAGTCGTTTAACCACTGCTAAACGTGGTCGTTTTACATTCCGATCAGACCAAAGCTTTAGTCTAAACGCCCCCGTTCAGAAGTCGTTTAACCATTTTGTGCCGCTTGGGTGACAGCCATGTGGGTAATCATAAACTTAAGGTTAAATAAAAATTATTAAATGAATTTTTAAAATTCTGTAAACAATACGATGGAATATCATGATAATATATGCACCTTTGTTCCAAATTTCATGCAAAAATTACGACTAGAAAAAAAGTTATTAAAGATTTAAAATGGAAATTTTCCATTCCCCATACAAAATGTATGGGATACCCGGGTATACCGGTCGTAGAGATGAAGGTGTAAATTTGGTCATAGACACAACGGTTAACGGTAGCGCAACGGAATGATCACTCGACGTTGCGAACGGGTAACACCGGTCGAGTATTCCTTGGTGGCGATAGGAGGTGTAGTGTTGGATGGTGCTGGTTGTGGTATAGTATCGTTTGCTGGCGACGAAATAGATGCTGGAGATGGTGGGGATAGTGATGGTGAAGTTGGCTGTGGAATTGACGCTGGTTCTTGTGGCGAGTAGCAGGGCTTTAGACGGTCGATTGAGACGTTGGTAGGTTTACCGCTGATCAGGATTTGGAAGGATTTGTCGGAACGGGACAACACCTCGTAAGGCCCTTGGTATGGTGGAGTAAGAGCTGGCCGGACGGTGTCATTCCGGACGAATACGTGGGTGCATGTCCGCAAATCCGTGTGAATGAAGGTGGCTCTCCTATCGTGCCATGAGGTTTGCGTTAGTTTCAGGTTGTCCATCACCTTCCTCATCTGCTGCATGAATTCGGTTGTGTCGGTTAGATTCGTCTGCGGGCTGCTGTGAAAGAATTCTGCTGGAATCTTAAGCGTGCTCCCGTAAACAAGTTCTGCTGGTGAGGCCTTGATGTCAGCTTTGTAAGCGGTGCGCAGCCCCAGCAGAATCAGCGGCAGATGCTCGGTCCAATGCGCTTTGTCCTTACAGCAGATAGCAGCTTTAAGCGTACGATGCCAACGCTCGACTAAACCATTGGCCTGCGGATGGTACGCCGTGGTGCGCAGGTGTTTGGTGCCCATTGCCTGGCAGAGTTCGCGAAAAAGGGCTGATTCAAACTGCCGTCCCTGGTCGGTGGTGATGAAGGTCGGAACACCGAATCGCGCAATCCAGCCGTGTAGCAGAGCAGATGCAACTGTTGGTGCAGCTATCTCCATTATCGGGATTGCTTCCGGCCACCGAGTAAATCGATCGATAACCGTCAGACAGTAGCGATATCCGTTGCTAGTGGGTAGCGGGCCCACAATGTCCAGGTTAATGTGCGCGAATCTCGTATCCGGTGTTGGGTAACGCACCAGTGGACTATGCGTATGACGATGTACCTTCGCTGCCTGGCACGGTAAGCAGCTGCGGACAAAATCTCTGACGTCACTGCGGATGTTGAGCCAAACAAATCTTTCCGTTACCATCTTGATGGTTGCCCTCACACCGGGATGGCTCAGGTTGTGAACTGCGCGCAATAGTTGTTGGCGAAAAGGTTTCGTGACATAAGGACGAATAACGCCCGTTGGACAATCACAATACACGGTCTTTGTACTGCCGGGGATAGGAACCCGCTGAAGACTCAGGTCCGTTCTGATTTGCCCGCTGAGGATGTCAGCCAGCTCAGAATCCCGGGACTGGTCTTCGGCCAACTCGTTGAAGTCGATGGTCGGACAGCTGTGGATGGTGTTGATGCGAGAGAGCAAATCAGCTGTTACGTTGTGGGACAAGACAACGTAACAGCTGATTTGCGTAACAGCTGCTGACGTACCGAATATCGGTCGTGAACTGCCCGATGAAGTCGAGGTGCCTGGCTTGCCTTGGGGTGCCTTGTCGAGCGACTGTTGGAACGCATAAACCAGTGGTTTATGGTCCGTATACACGTGGAACGTACGTCCTTCCAAGTGATGGCGGAAATGTCGAATGGCGAGGTACACTGCTGCCAGCTCACGATCATACGTGGAGTACCGTCGTTGCGCGTCATCGAACTTTCGTGAGAAAAATCCCAACGGCTGGAGCTGGCCTTCCACGAGTTGATGTAGTACCGCTCCGGCAGCAAAGTCGGATGCATCGGTCCACAATGACAGCTCGGCGTCCATTGCGGGATGGGCTAACAACGATGCCTGCTCCTTACAACATTCGAAGGCGGTGGTGGTCTCGGGTGTCCACGTAAGAGGCGATTTGTCCTTTCTTTTATTGCCGGGTGTCATGTCTAGCAATGCAGCTTGAGTGTTCAGGGCGTGCGGAAGAAACCTACGGTAAAAGTTGATCATCGCGAGGAACCGTTTCAACTCCATCACCGTAGCTGGTTTTGGTAGCTCGCGTATCGCCTGCACACGTTCTGGAAGCGGACAAATTCCCTCGGCGTTTACTAGATGCCCTAAGAAAGCGATCTCCGAGCGCTCGAACTCACACTTTGTTGGGTTGATGGTTAGTCGGTGCTGTACAAGACGCTCGAACAACTGCCGTAGGTGGCCACGATGCTCGTCCAGGGATGTTGACGCAACGATAATATCGTCGAGGTACGGAAAGACAAAGTCCAGTACGCGTACCACATCGTGGATGAGGCGTTGAAACGTTTGCGCAGCGTTTCTCAACCCAAAGGGTATACAGGTTCTCGAATTTCGGACGTTTTCCGAGTGATTCGACTCTCGGGAGGCAAAATTTTAACACCAATGTAAGTTTTGTAAAATTGAGTTCGAATTTATTGCCGCTTTTGCCTGTACGCGAGATTTTCTCTACTGGCCGCTTCGGGCCCCCATCGCCCCTATTTATAATGTTTACATCGTATGGCGCCACCTACCGGAAACAATTGGTACTCATCAGCCAGGCCAGTCAAATTAATTTGACAGCCCAACAGACAATTACGGCAGTTTCGATGCGTCGTCCGGATCCGTGAAGTCGCGAGCTATTTGTTTTAACAAACCGATCAGTTGGTTGCCCTTAGTGACAATGTGTTCAAGCTGGTCGTGGAAGCTCAACTTCTCGTCAAGGAGCACTCCTAAGTCCCTAACACAGCTTTTGCGCTCAATGGTAGAACCGTTTAATGTGTAATCGTACACTAAAGGGCACCGCTTTCTCGTAAACGTTACGACAACACACTTCTCGACGCACAGATCAAGACCGTTCTTTGAACACCAGGAGTGGAAAGAACAAAGAGTAGCTTGAAGGCGGAGGTGATCAGAACGGTTGTGGATCGGCAGGAATAGCTTCGTATCGTCCGCGTAAAGGAGGTGACTGCCAGCAGGGAGCACCCGAGTTACGTCATTTATAAAAATGACGAACAAAAGCGGTCCAAGGTTACTTCCTTGAGGCACACCCGAGGAAGCTTCGATGCGATGCGAGGTATGAGGTCCCATTTTCACGCGGTATGAACGATCAGCGAGGTAGGAGCGCATCCAGGCCAACAGTTGCACGGGTAGGCCAAGCGCCTGGAGCTTGGCAAGCAGCAAGGAGTGTGGGACGCTGTCAAAGGCAGCTTTGATGTCTGTGTACACCGCGTCTATTTGATCACCGGCATCGATAGTCCTATGACAAAGGCTGACAAACTCAAGCAGGTTGGTGGTGGTTGAGCGCCTAGGGACGAAACCGTGTTGGGCAGCGCTGAGGTAGTTCGAGGCAGCAGCAAGGAGAGGTTCGTACACTAGAAGCTCGAAGACCTTAGCGCAAGCACAAAGCGATGTAATGCCGCGGTAGTTGTTGGCGTTGGATTTGTCCCCCTTTTTGAATACAGGAACAAGCCACGAGGTTTTCCAACAGGCCGGATAAATACCCAAGCTCATCGAATGACGGAAAATCAAAGCCAGGATCGGCGCAATGGTGGCAGCACAACGCTTTAGGATAGAAGGCGGAATCGCATCCGGCCCCGGAGCAAACGAGGGCTTGAGACGGTCAATCGCTTTCGATACTGAAGACGCTGAAGAAATGTGTTTTATCGGTTCTTCCTAAGTACTTGAGCGAGGGGAGGGAGGGGGTGTTGGTCTGGTCATGGTGGCCTTCGTTTTTCGGGGGCCCCCTCAAATGCCGGTGCCCTAGGCAGCTTCCTAGTCCGCCCACCGTTGTATCCACCACAGTTGCAGAGCTCTTGGGCAGTTCGAGTTGATCGGTTAACTCAGGGTCCCCTACGAGCTCGAGGCCCTCCGGTTGTTCTTGTCTAGACATACGTTATTTCTTTCCCTCATGCTTGTGTTCACTCTTCCAAAGGATGCTACCCTTCATTTGTTATTGATCATGTGATCTACCCGTGATGTGATGTGGATTGGTATGGGTATGTATGGGTTGTATCCGTTTCATTTTCTTCACATACACATACACGCAGCACTTGTAATAATTTCTTGCATATTCTTTTTGATTTCAGTTTGAAGCAAGATGATTACAATGCCAAAACCAGCAGCATCAACCCAGGATGAAAAAGAAGAGCCACACATGCAAGAGCAAAAGCAGGACGATATCTAGCATCGTTACGTAAACGGAACTTCACGGTGAATTTTGAATACACGCGACAATTTTCTACGTTAGTTTTACGTGTGAGGATTTCGGTTCTAACTAAAAACTAACAACAAAATTAACAAACTAAATGATAAAGTTGTCGCGAGTAGTCTCAAGTCACCAATAAAAAAAAATTGCCAAAAGATATGTTCACCCGACAAATTAAAAATTGGTTTGGCTTGGCGGCCAACAGATGACGCTATGGCGTAGAGGAGCAAATAATGCTCTTTTGCGCCAATAGATGGCGCGCTGTATATCAAGCAGTTAAATCCGTGCTAAAATTTCTAGAACTTGATCGAACCAGTCTTCCCTTCGAGCTCGGACGACAGCTCGGGGCGGCCCTCGGGGCGACCTTGTTCGAGCCTCGAACCGTGCGAAATTATTCTTTGGGGTAATAGCAGTCTTGGCGACGGCATTAGGATGGACTGGGATTTGGTGGTACGCTTTATGTAGGTCCACTTTGGAGAATACCCTTTTTCCATGCAGGGGAATGCTAAAATCTTGCAAGTAAGGCAAGGGGTAGCAATCGGGTATTGTCCTCGCGTTCAGGGCCCGATAGTCGCCGCACGGACGCCAAGTCCCATCCGCCTTCTTCACCATGTGTAGTGGGCTACTCCAACTGCTCTTCGACGGTCTACACACCCCAAGGCGCATCAGCGATTCGATCTCGTTGCGTGCTGCGGCGAATTTATCCGGAGCGAGACGATGTGCTCGAGCGACGGTGGGCGGTCCGGTGGTCTCGATACGGTGTACGACGTTTGACTGCGTGGTGGTATCCAGTGGACGTCGTGCAGTCAGATCCGGGAACTCTTGAAGCAGGTAGTACATCGGTGATGTAGTGTCGCACAGCTTGATGGTGTCTTGGTGCGTGTTGTCGGGCTGTCCTGTAACCCGTAGGCCAGTTTCAGCGTCCACCAAACAGCGTTCGTGAAGGTCCACCAATAGATGGTAGTAGCGTAGAAAATCCGCTCCAATGATCGCTGAGCTTACATCGGCAACGACGAAATTCCAGAGGAATGAACGGCGTAAGCTCAGGTCAAGCGTACGGAGAGATTCCCCATACATCATTATTGGTGTTCCGTTGGCCGCGAACAAACTACGGAGGAATCGGGTGTCGACTGGCAATGACTGGATCTCGGGATAACGGAGACATCGGCACCGGTGTCGACTAAAAAACGTTGAAGGGTCTTCTGGTCTACGACGACCAACCGGTTGTTCGCAGGTGTGACAGCGTCACACTGCAGGCCGATCTCTCCTTCGTAACCTCAGCATGATGAAGGCAGTCCCGCTTGACTACCAGAGGCAGGTGCGCGGAAGGAACACGGTGGTCTGCAAGAACGTGCGGCTGCGCCAAAACGTTGGTGGTAATAACACACTCGGTTCCCTTCGTTCGCTAGATCTCGTGAGGGTGTTCGCTGTCGCGAGCGAGAACGCGGCTGAGGAGTAGCAAGGCGGCGAGTTTCGAGCATGAAGTCGCTCAGCTTGCGGTTGAGTTCGGCCACCTC
>KZ063976.1:19190-29667 GCA_002091835.1 Anopheles maculatus | reverse complement strand
TGGGGTGGGGGGGGGGGGGGGGGGGTGGGGGATGCGATTATCAATGTGTGTGTGGTTGCAATTGGTAGCTAGCAGGTAATGAAATTACATTCAATCGTGAAAGCTTGTGCATTAATCAAACATTCCCGAAACGTGCCATTTATCCCCGTTCACCGTAGTCTATTGAGCCGAATAAACGGTTTTGTGCTTGAGACGCTTTCGCTCTTTAATCATTCTTTGGAAACATCATTTTATCGAGCATCAGAAACGCACTTTAATGGGTTCGCATGTGGTAAGTGTAGCAAGCGAACAACGCCAGTTCCATACACACGGGCGCCATCCACTATCGAGCATAAAAGCTTAAACGCTGGGTGTAATTTTCGGAACCATAGGCCGGCACCGTAAAGATCGTACGCTCGTTGCCAAAGCAACTTCGGCGAGAACGATCCAATAATAAGCACTGTAATCAAATTAAGGGTTAATAAACACCATTTTTTGTTGACTGTGCTTAGTTACTCACACACACACACACGCCCAGAGACGTTTGCGTAAGGGTGGTCTCGCAAGAAAAACAGAGAGCTGTGGTTTAGTGTAACCGTCGTTCATCTGCTGGCAACGCTGCCACACCATAGGTTATGGGTAATTGGTGCTGGGACTACACCATAAAGCAAAGAAAATCCTTGGCATTTGGGCCTCCCGTGCGATACGCAAACCCACTCCCACGGAAAAAGCCGCCTAGCGGCCACCAATGCTGAACGACATTTCGCATTTCGAATCCCGGAATGATACACCCCTACAGTTTCCGTGCGATAGCGAGAGAAAATCGGAAGGCGGTTAAGAATACACGGTACCGGCCAAAATCTGGATCGCAACGCAACGAGGGAAAAAAGTTTGGGATGGGAAATGGAACCAAAGAATTCGGTTGTGATTCGTTTGGGTTTTATTTTTCAAGGACCTTTTGCAGCAAACAAAATTGACTGGCCTCGCAAATTCTTTTCGCCCATTGTTGGATGGTGGTGGCGGTGGCTGTGGTTGCCATTCGCTACACCCACGATCTACAATCGCTTTGTGATGCTTAGGCGACTGCTTACGCGTTCGAAAAGTCGAGAGTGCTTGGCCACCAGAAATGAATAGGCTCTCTGAAGAAGGCTCTGATAAGGCGCACCGTGGATAGCGATCCGCACTGAAGAGCATCTTAGTCGAGAACCGAACATTGTCCGGGTGCGTTTTCGACAACTTCACCGACGAAGATATCTCTCTACCTTCTGACCGGCAAACCTGAACGTAAATGGGAATGATACACTTACAAAAGAAAATTCTCTATTGGTTCCCCAGGCTTTGCTGTCCTTCGAACGATAAAAGCACATTAGTTTGTAAGGAATTTTTCCCTCCGTCATTGAATTAAGTGATAACATCGTTACGCTCTTATTACCGGCTTATCTCTAAATTTGCCACCGAAACTAAGACTGAGCGGACTCCTATCCTATCTACCCGTTGTACCCCGGTGGTTCGTTTTGGCAAGATATTGTTCTTCGAGCCCCGCTAGTGGCGTAACCAGAAATCTGCTGATGTAACATCGGCACAACGGACGGCGTGACGGCGCACGATAGATCTGCCATCCATCGCATCCATCTAGCCATCCACCCCATTATTCGGGCAAATATTGAAAGCCAACTCATGGACGAAAAGACCAACGAAAAAAAAAACAGGGACATAATCGGCTGTAAGCATGCCCCAAATAGATGGAGCCAAAAGACGGACAAAACCATCAAACGTTATCGTTCAACGAAAGTACATTTTTCCCGCAGGATTGTTCGCGTACAACAAAAAAAAAAGGTACAAAACGCTGCTCCGGTACAACAACATTCATCCGTACCACGATGCACGTTCCTGACCATTGCAGATGAGCTACGGGTGGACGCTTCACTTACCTTGATTCAATTTGTGCCGTGGACGTTGCCGGTGGCCGGTTCGTTCCTTGCTCGGTCGCACAATCGTATGTCTTCACGTACCACGTACTACGGTACGCTGGGCAGGTTTCTTTGCTCGCTTCGGTTTTTGCCTCCTAACGTGATCAAAAGATAACGTCATCAGGTGTATATGCGCTCACTCACTCGGAGCGCATTTCGCCCATGTGCAACGATGATGAATTGCAGCTATCTCCGCCACTGCTGTTGCACCACTGTTGCCACCACCACCACTACACACCACCGCATTCTAGCGCGGCAATTTTCTTCTCCGCACTTCTTCTGTGTGCCCCGCCTGTGTGTGTGTGTGTGTACTTGCCCAAGAACCCTTCAGTAACAACAGTGCACTTTTTTCACCCTTCGTTTTGCAGAATGCAATTTTCCTCGCTGCCACGTTGCGCACACGGTCGTCACGGCACAGCTTTTAGATCCCACGGTGAGCAACCCACCATCACCACCACCACCACATTCAGCGAGCGCATCGGTACACCCAAGGGAAGAGTAGTAGATCACATTGCTTGTGCCATTCGCCGGCCGTAGCTCGTTGTTTCGGTTTTGCTCACTGGCGATAGAACCGCTCATAGGCACCTCACACACACACACGTAATACACACATATCCCGTTACACACTCGCACACACACACGTGTGCGCGCAGGCACTAGCGGTAAATAGACACACTAATGCATTCCTGATCGATCCTCCAAAGCAGCCCCCACCCCCCTTCAGATTACGCCACTTTACTTCAATGTGCGCCCTTTACTGCTGCTGCTGTTGAGCGCCATGATGATGATATGCCACTTCACTCTAGTGACGGATGGATGTGTTTTGGGCGCTTTTGTTGCGGAGCTTCCATCGGTATTACACATGCACAACCGCGGACACACATACACTCACACGCTCACACAAATGCAGTACACTCTTTACACCGGAACGGGAAAAGTAAGCATGCCTACTACCTGGTGCCGCCGGTGTCAACCTGTACAGTCGATGGGTACGTTAATTCGTTGCTTGGGAAAAAGGAAACAGCCCGGAGTTGGTTTGACGGCGGCGTGACTTAATGGTGTTGTTTCTGTGTTATTTTTAATGTATAGTATGACGGCCGGGGTTGTTTCTGTGTTGTTCCTGTTTTTTTTTTGTTTCTGCACCTTTTTTTTCTCTTCTCTCTCAGTTCAAATCGTTCATCCGACTCAGATTTTATGTGCTATCGCCGTGCGCTGCTGTGAGCCGTTTTGTTTCCATCGCTGTTTCTATGGCACCACTTTACGCGAGCTCAATTCCCCGAGTGCTTAATGGGCAACCGGAGAAGTGTGTTGGAGGATGTGCAGAAAAAAACATCATCCCCCCCCGTTACACATGGTACGATCGAACTGGCAGTCGACTGTTCAGAATCCACCGCTGACTGTGCGTTACTGCGGGCATATTATTCTAAGAAGCCGCCGCCATTTGGCGTATGTACCAAAGAACACGCGCCTGCGACACACATCATAGTAGGATGATTTTCGCATCTCACCAATAAAATGGTACCGTGCTACCACAACAAGCACCTACTGCGATTTGTTGCTAATACCGCCTACAGAACATTTTTGACAGTTGTCCTTGCCGTGTTGTCTCGCAGCCAAAATTGATGTTCCACCGAGCGCACACTAGTGCGAGCTACAAACATTTGTGTCCCGTCATCTCGTCAGCCAAACAACAGCCTTGTAATACGGGTAAGATAATCGAAAACACAGAAGCTTAGTTTAGTGGCTAAGCTTTCTGCTCCCAACCACGCGATGATAATCATGCGTCAAGAGTGAAAGGACACAAATTCGAACAAATGCTTGCCATCCGGAGCCAACATACACATACTCGCTGGAATGTGTATCCCGATTCCCAACGACTGCTGCTTCCACTGTAAGTGTTTCGTAAAGGATACGTAAAACCGCTCGATATTGGGCACGGCTTTTCGTAACATGCGTTGTGTGCTGTCTGTTGTTGCTTTGCATATATATCGCATGCAGGGAAAGAAATACACGCGTGGCACGTTAGCAAAGCAACACCATATAAACACACACATGAGCCGGTTCGCAGATATCTATCAATAATTAACGTTTGATTCCCGTGGGGTGCTAACCCATTCGGACATCCGTCCATTTTGATTTTCTACCCCATCCCCGGTTGTCGATTACAATCCACCACCGCTGACGCGAGTGAGTGTGTGCCTTCATTACAGGCACGTTTGTTGAGCCCTGTTTTTGTACCCCCCCGTGTAAGCAATTGCACGTTTCTCACCTACACGGGCACATCTAGCGAGTCTCCCGTCTACAGGCAGGTTTTAGCTGTGTTGAAAAGCTCGCCACGGGGCCGCTACTTGTGAAGTTTTCGGGTAAGCATCGTAAATACGAACTGTCAAAAGTAATACAAATTGATATTTAGCGATGCCCCCCCTCCAGTTTTTACATCACCCACCGATTCGGATTTTTTGCTTCCGTCGTTGCTTTCTTTGGATACAGTTTCCCGATTGATTTACAGCCCCGTTCTCGTCGAAGGCCACCAGCCATAGTTTCGTGCTCTTCCTCCCTCTCTTTCTAAGTGCTCTCTCTCTCTGCCTTTCTCACCTTGCCTGTGTTCCAACATACTTTCTTTCCCTCCGGGCTGCCTGGCGCTTCTGTTACATCACTATAAAAAGCCATGAACCATGTGAACCGCACACAAAAGCCAAGTGCGTGAGCTCTGCAATTTCGGTTTCGGGGGGCCTCTGCATTCGCGGCCCCGAGGGCACAACGCTTTGTTGACCCGGTTTGGCCTTAGCCCGCCGCACATTGCTTGGCTGCCAAGGATTCCAAAGGCGCGTTGCTACCTTTAGCCTCGCAACGGTTTACCTTTAACATGTCCACCTTCCTCCAATCCCGCTCCCCTGAGCTCATTACGTGCACGGCTGAAAGCGCCAGCAGTTGTCGTGCGACCTTCATTCCAGTTTGTTTCAGTGAGTTCGGTAAAGTTGACTTACGGGTAGGTCCGGGTGTTTATGAGGGAAGCAACGTTTTGCCAAGCTTCTTCGAACGCCCTTAAGCCACATGTCACATGAATGCACCACGGCAAACGGTGGCCGAAGCGTTTTCATAGATATCTTGATGCGAAAGCTAGAATGAGGTTTACGGTTTTTACGACCGTATTCTTCGTAGGTTCGCTTGCAGCAGAAGAAAGTCATTTGCAGCCCAAGAACGTGGCGAGTGACGATGATGAAAATGACATGTTTCGAGAAAATTGTTTATCTCTTAAGAACATCGCCCGCCGCAGTGATGCTGTTTGATGGCAAGTGTTGTAAAAACGTAATGATCTTCGTTTTTTCTTTTGGTCTGTGGTAAAGATTCGACGTGCAAGAGCTTACTGGTGTACATCTTGCCAAGTTATAAGCAATCGTAGTAGCCTGTTGGACCAACTATCGCACCTCCCCGAAAAAGCTTCTACTGTTGCTTTGAAAGTTCTGCTCATTATTTTTAATTCGTCCTAAACGGTTGAAAGGTAAACGAAATTTGATATGTAAACTGCACTATGGTAATCTCTCATTACCGAGTTCCTTCCTGGATACACACACACACACACACACGTATACACGCACACACAAGTCATCAAAGCAAACGGGGAACTTTCCACTTGTTAGTGAGCGTGATCTAGTGACAGACGACTGCCAGCATCCACGCTCCGTTCTATTCACACGAGCCTCGCGAGCACGACTTCTCTCGTCCGCACTATTATAATCGTGAAATCATTTACAGGCTGCAGGGAACCCACCATTCGTAAAAAGGATGGCGCAACACCTAGCGGAAAAATAGTGGAAATGATGGGTGAAAGAACGGCACGGTACGGTTGTCGGGCCGTCTGGAATGATGCTTCACTCGAGCAGTGAAGGACTCTTCATACTGTCCACGAGAATGACAAGTGGAGCTGCCAGCACTAGCACCGACGGTTTGGGATGCTGTGTAATGGTAGTAGTGGTAGTAACAGTTGTGTATGTGTGTACCAGTAACGTAGTGCCGACAACAGCAGCACCAGCAGCAGCAGCAAGTAGTGGTAGTTGTGTACGTAAGAAGACGTATTATGGTCGGCATGTGCGCTTTCTACAGAGCACAAAAATTGACCTAATCTTGTGCAGTACATAATTTAAGCGTTCGTTTACACAGCTTTACCACGGATGCTGCTGCCACTCTCACAGCCACAGCTCTCAACCGCTTGGCAGGGGTTGTATCTGTCTGTAAACGTTTACACCGTGCCGCACCGTGTTAAGAAAGCTTTCCCCCATTTACACACGTCTACACGGGGCTGTATTGTCGTAAAAAGGAAACGCTTTATATTTGTGTAACGTAACGTTTTGCGTTTGTGTAATAATTTCGAGGCTGGTACCCCTCTACTCACACACAAACATCCGTGCCCGATTTGGTAACTCGGACAATGTGTGTGACACACATTTTATGACGTTTGCTGGGACGTTGGGTTCACAAACAAGCAAAAGGGTGGAGTACGGGCCCAATGCTCCCGATTACGGCCTGGCACAGCTACTGTCGGTGCTGCTGACGAACGAAGTGACGATGAATGGGCCGAGAGCAAGAACTGTGAGGTGAATTCGCATTTTTGGCCTAAAAGAAACAGCAACAACACAAAAACCCACACGCACGCACACGCACACACGAGTAGGTAGTGGCTTGCTTTTTTTGTTTTTTGGACACTGCAAATACATCCCCTACTAACACATTAACAGTATGTAACACACCACCTTCTGGACGGTACGGAATCCCGTAAAACGATTCGATATCGACGGATAAAGAGCCCACTGTCACTTTGGCTTGGCAAGGACCTAATGGCGAATCTGGAATGCTGGCTTGTGACACTATCCTCCACTGGGGAGGATCTGCTCACCCGTACAGAACTCTCTCGAGCGCGCGCGTTCTCTCTCTCTCTCTTTATTCTCCTTAATCTTGGTTCGCCATCGGGACATCGGGTTTTTCGTCCTACGCGCTACAACTCGTTTGTGAATCTCCACTCCCCAACCCCCTAAAACTTCGGCCACGATTTCTCGAAATTTTTGAGAACCAGCAAAACGCACATGGAGAGAGCGAACCGACCGCTTGGAAAATGAGCAACAGTGGATGGCCGAAACGATAGCTCGTCGTGGCCCTCGTGGCACCCGGAGACATCCAGTCAGCAACAGCAAAAACACCTACACGCGTCAAGCGAAAGCACTTTTCGTCGTTAATCGAAAGCTTACTACCGCCTGCGTTCGGGACCGGTGTGCTCGGCCAACTCGGCTGCCCTCTATCCAACTGCCATGCGCGCAAAATTTCGTACGAATCGATGCGTTTGGCGAGAGACAATCGTCGAGAAAGCGAGCGAGCGAGCGAGCGAACAACGGAAAGGAAAACTTGACGCCAAAAGTGCCTCGCCTCGGTTGTGTAGGAGCGTCATCTACCAGGCCACCGATGGAAGCTGACTACAGTTCCACTAATAGACTCACAACCCAAAAGTCTTCGGCGTGGGAATGTGTGCGTGTGTTCTTAAACCAGGCTTAAACCAACCGACAAACGACGGGGTCTGATGGCCGGCGATGTTTGCTCCATGCTTCTTGGCCGATGATAACTTTTGAATTATGAAGGTTTAGGATTCCCCGTTCCAGGAGTGTGTTGATAGAACCGTTTTCGGTCAAGAATTTTGAACGTTTTTCTTGTTTGTCTCGCTCCAAAAACTCCTTACTATCGATCGTTAAGCATCTGCCCGTACACCAGTGAAGTGATCAGGATTGCTATCAGCCCATGGTTTTACTGTGTACGAAGTCCCGAACCGTAAATGGTATGCCATCTTTTTGGGGAAGTTCCTGCACACCTTCCAGCCTGAGGGGGGCCATACGTTCAAAATCTTTACCGTTCCTGTGGGACTCATTATCACCGGAAGACTGAATAGTTGTTGCGTGCAGGGCGCAGAAGGAACAAAAAAAAAGCGCAAGGTAGTATAAAATCCCTCATGTGAGTTGCGTGGCAAGCAGCCATGATCTGTCCCACCGTACAACACACACCATAATGCAGGGCTTTTCAATTGATACTGCAAAATCAGCTACTGTTATGGGAAAAGCTTAAAATGACTTTTGAGCCTACTATTTCTGGCTTCTTTGGCTTGAGATTTTACAAGACTTAAATCACGATCCAGTCGTGACTAACAGACTACAAGAATCTGGAAAAGATCGTGTTCCATACGTACGTACCAAATGAAAACCCCTGCCAAAACGGTAGACAGCTCCGTGGAGCAACCCTACGCTGGGAAAATGCTAAGTTATGACGGACGCTGCTCTTCCGGCTCCATTAGCCTACTATCAGCAACGGCCGTATCCCGAAAGGCGGCCCAAGCAGCATCATCCTCATCATCCCAACAACCGCAGCCCCCAAAACAGTCAGCATGCAAACGATCGGCAAAGCAGCGGCAGCGTCAAATCATGTTTAACAACGCGGCAATCTCCCACGGCAACCAATAAATGTGACACGTTCTCCAGAGACCGGGAACGCATTGATATGCAGAGCGGGGTAGACTAACATACTTCGCACCGCTCCAAACTAGCTCCGGCATCCGACAACACATCGCCGATACGGTCGGTAACCGCGACGCACGAAACGCGCACCGTACCGCGGAATCGAGCATTTGCATAAAATGACTTTTTAAGCCGGAATTCCTCAATAACGAAGCGGCACCAAAGTGGCCTGTGGCTGGCGCAGATACATTTCAAGGCAATTTGTGGTTTCGTCAAAACGCACCGCTGGCACCAGTGGCGTTCCACCCCCCCTCCTCGAGGGAAACAGGGAACCAAATAGTGCACATTTCTATGCGTAACGAAAGCAGAAATGATGCAAATTTGACAATCAACCTTTTATACTGTTCCATTTTGTTTGACGTTGCTGTGATTTCGAAAGGAAGACCGCTGGCACCAGTGGCGTTCCACCCCCCCTCCTCGAGGGAAACAGGGAACCAAATAGTGCACATTTCTATGCGTAACGAAAGCAGAAATGATGCAAATTTGACAATCAACCTTTTATACTGTTCCATTTTGTTTGACGTTGCTGTGATTTCGAAAGGAAGACTTTCGTCGTCACATGACAACTGGTGGCAAACGTCGTATACGTTACCCCGGCAGTGCTACCGTTGTTATCGCTTAATATGTGAAACAATTAGTGATGAAAATAATTGAAATTGTGCGGCGAAATTGTTTCGAAATAGGGATAACGAATTTCTACATCACCCGTAGCAAGTAAATTGGAACAGCAGTGCCGATCAGTTTCGGTAACGGTAATAAACGGCTCAGAAACGACGCTGGCAAAATGTCCCGATTCACTATGGGCACTTTAGGGAAGAAACGTTGAGATGGAAATTATTTTTCGATAGGATTTTTTTTAAAAGACCTTTGGAAAATACGGCATCTAGACGTAGTCATAATAAAATGTTATAACTTTTGAGCCGTTGTACACTATTTATGAGCCGTATATGATTTAACGAATATATGGCTTAAGCAAAATACATTCTTCTTCATCTTTGTTGGCCTAACGACCTCTTAGGTTATGCCTGCCATTTTTGGCTTACTGGACTGATTGTTACCGCATAGTTGGATAGTCAGTCCTGGGGGAACACAGTCCTGATGAGACTTAAATCCCGGTCCTACCGTGTGATGACCGGCGTCGCTGTCGCATCTACCACCGGGTCGCCCCCAGAATACATTCCAATAAAGAAATAATGACATAATTAGATCAGCCGTAAGAGATGTTCAATAATTGTTTTCGTAAGTCGAGAAAACTTACTATTTTAAAATCTTTTGATTACATTTCTAGAGCATTGCAGGCATGAGCTACCTTGAGGAGAAAGCAAGAGAAATAAATAAAACAAATAAACTTTAGAGCATCTGCTCGAGCTCGTAAAGTAAAAACTCTAAAAACTTATAACTCTATGTCCAAAAAGATTTCAGTTCCTGTATCCACGTTACTACATGGAATTCATCCGGACGCCGCTTCGTAGGGTGACACTTTTCCTGCTACAGCTATTGCGCCCGCTGTTGTTGCAACGACTGGTGTTGTTGTCGCTGCTGCTGTTTAAACCGCATCTTGGTATCTCTAGTCACATAGCACCCAAGCACGCAAACAAGGAAAAACCTTCTTATGAGCCCGCTAAACCACTGCTCCAAAGAAGGTTTTTGACAGATGTTATATGGGAGCTGTCAAAAACCTCCTTTTGAGCAGCTGTGTAGAGATTATAAAGCCTTTATTACATTACAGGAATAATTCCTGTCAATTATGTTTTTTGACAAAGAATTCCACGTGCCAAGTGTAATAACATGCTAGGAAAAGAGAAACCTTCACAGTTAAGCTACAGCGCCAAACAACAACTGTTCAACAATTCCGATGTTACACTATGACAGCCGCATTCCCCTTCTTGACAGAAGCTACAATGGATCAGACCAATTCATTTTTCCGAAACGTCAAAACACATACTAACAAAATCTACACGATGTTTTAGGGTTACT
>KZ063976.1:0-19119 GCA_002091835.1 Anopheles maculatus | reverse complement strand
TTTTTCCTTCTCATTAAAGTGTGTATTCGCGTGTGCGCTCTTAGTACATAATAAAGCAAACCATTGTTTGGTAAGTGGAACTGGATACTTATATTAAAATATCAACGCAATGGAGACGCCTGGTATCTCAGGCGCTATAGTAGTTAAAGAACAAAAACATAAAAAGATGTCTACATAATTTTTACTAATAAGACAACATAATAGTGCTTTTTAAGTCATGTATGGTAAAATTTCATAATAAATATCGTCAACGTTATTCAATTTTCGGTAGAGTATTTGTATTTGTATTTGAAGTGAACTATTTTTAAAATAAATAATATTATGGCTCCTTATAAGTTTCATTCTATAGTTTAGTAAAAAAAAAAAAATTCACTACAAAATTGAAGAAGAGTTTTATCTCGTTTCATCCGTGCCCATAGTGTTCCAATCTGCTAGTGGTTTAATATTGTGATGTTCATTAGAGAGCCTGCCGCCATGTGTTTTGCTTCACCAGCTGGTAACGATTTGTGAGTGTATATATATATATATATAAACCAACAAGCAAGCGTGCACGCACGCACATAGCTCATTATCTTTTTATCTCTCAGATGGTCTGCTCGAAAATCGCACCAAAAACAGAAAAGAAGAAAGAAATCACAAACACACAAGACAAAGTGTCCGATCTTTGCACGTGCTCCACCGAAGAGTGTTCCGGCTAGTTTGGGGGTGAGTGAGACCTACTTGGTTGGCCACCAGTTCTCAACAGACGTGACGCTGGTGTTAGACAAGTGCAATAGACGCAAAAGACATTCTCGGCCAGTTGGACAAATTGCCGCATCACGCATATACGGATCCCCGTTCACCGGAAATTACAAGCTGACAGACGAAGACAGTAAAACTTTAATTCATTAACCCTTAATTAGGTAATTAATTAGCGCACGCGATTCATCTTCTTCGCATGAATACATTCCGAATTCGAAATATGCTCCATCAAGCGCTCGTTTTGGGGCGGCCCGTCCAGTGCCGCTAGGAAAGCTTCCATACCATTTCAAGGGTGCGCTTCTGGTATGTCTGTGTGTGTGTGTGCAGGGGAACCACCAGACCCGGGTCCCGGTTGCTTCCTGGTTGAGTTTGGAGGATTTACAGAAACACTTGACGAACCTCATTTCGCAAGTGCCTCGCCCTGTAGCGCGCAACCCGGTTAGCAAAGATTAGGCTACAACGGTGGCGCCGTAGAACAGCTGCCGGGTGCAGCAAAGGCTGATCTCATTAGAATATCAAAGCGCTTTCCCAGCAGATGAACGATCCGCCTGAGATGAGCCAACTGCCAACCGAGAGCGCGGGTGGAAGATAAGTTTCAATTTAGACTTCAACCGTAATGAGTCTTGGCCCCGGTAAGACGGATGAAAAGTCAGGCCTTTTGATCATTCCGCTTTTACAGCGCCGCACACGAACATTTCCTTTTCGTCGCCCGGTTTCCTCTTCCCGTTAATCTTCTACCGAAATCGAAATCCGCTTCTGCTACTCAAGCAGTCGCGGAAAAATCGCGGAAACGAAGCTTCATTCTATCGCAAAATTAATTGAATGCCTTCACACTGTGCGCATCAATTTTTATGGGCTTACACAACATTTTACCTCACTGTCCGCTGGTGCTCTTACGCTTGCCGAACTGCCGAATCGAAGTGCCAATCGCTTGATAAGCGAAAAAGTGCTTAATGCCAGCAAATGAAAAAGTTTATTGTCGCATTAGAAGATTGATACTATGTAGCGGGCGCATAATGATGCTTACGGTTGTGCTGGTTGTGCTCTCCAACTCGGGTGACATTTAACGCCGCCCGCTGAATGACAATTTAACGGCACGGGAGAGAAAGTGTTCGCTTGGCGAAGTTCATAATTACGGGGGTTATTTTTTATTATAAATATCAAAAAACCAGCAGCGCATTTTGCTGAAGAAGCTTGAAATATAAGTGGTTCCATTACTGGAGCCTGTGATTGTTTGTGCAAAGTATCAAAAGCTACTCAAAAAATCGATCCTTCTTTTCTATGTGAAACAGCTGGCAGTTGCATCAACACTTAGCGAATCTCAAAGCACAAACTTGAACACAAAACAGTGTTTCTTGTCGTTGTTGTATAATGTTTTGACTTTTTTCAGAACTTTCTTTTTTCTACACTTTCCCTTGATTTACACATTAAAAGGAATAGAAAAGGGTCTATTATTCTTAATCGCCTTGTATGGTACATTTAGATACATAACAAGAATAGGCTATACATAAGACATAAGAGTACTAGAGGGTTTGATACCAATCTGCCTGCAATTAAACGAGGACGTCTGCTGCATCGCGTGTTATACGAAAGGAAAAACAAATGCTAACTCTACAAGAATTGCAGCAAGATTGAGACATTGGCACATGATTTCTTTCGAGAATATTTATGCCACATGGAATTTACCCAATTCCCATTCTGCACTTATTGTCCTTATATTGTCGAATCAGTAGAACACGATTGTTTTGAATGTCCGTGGTTCGATGATGTGCGGAGATCTCTATTTTCGTTTCGGTGTAAAAATCCCGTCAACGAAGACAATATTGTTGAGCATTTGCCATTTAGTCCAACCCTATTGGAACTAAGTATGTCATCGCTGCAGAAATGCTGGCTGATTGACAAAACTACTGCAACTGAATCTAACTGAAGCAAGATCTCTCAGGAAGAGTCCCAGGAAAATCGAACCTCAAGAACGTTGAATATTACATCTGATTTGAGTAGCATTACCACCATGCAACATATCCATCAGAGGACACAAGGGCATGAGGATCATGCTATTCAACTGTGGCCGACTGAGAATCAACGTCATCATCATCAATAGTCTTTCCGAGCGCAACAAAAAAAACACAACACATAAGTAAAGAACGATCCCCAGATCGTTAGAACATACATCTCAAACATTCAATTTTAACCTGATTTTAACCGTCTCTCTGTATGGCTCCTATGTGGGACTTCCCAAATATTCTTGAAGCCTTGATTTCGCATTGGGCACGCATCTTCAGCGTATAGGACAGGTCAACTCCAGAGTACGTGACAGTGGCCTTGAATCCCATGACATAGAACATCTCCTATGGTCTTGTTTTCAAACGTTCCAATATGGACTGTGTTTGGTGTTTGCCAAGCACAAAGATTATTAGTGTGATTTCTTCTCCATTCTCCTTCAACTCCTACTGTTTATCTGCCTCTCAAGTGTGTTGTACCTCGATGCATCATTGAAGATCTATGTATGGATGAGTGAAAGGATGAATGAATGAGTGAGTACGGCGTGTTGACAAATATCATTGTGTCGTGGGTTGTTTTGCTCATTTTGGACAAGTGAACACGAGTAAGCACAAAATCTAGGAGGCATTGAACTGGGTGGTTGGGTTGACGATCAATCGCTGTAGTGGATGCAATAAGCCGCGTGACAGGTTCGGTACGACACAGACACTGTAACAGCGATCGTAAGATAAGTCAGCGAGAACGCACTCGGGACAAGGATAACGGTTACGTCCCTCACTTCCGAGGCTTCCGAGTACACTCGGAATAACCTGTCATCACAAGATAAATATTCTCGTTAGGAAAGGACTTTGGCATTAATTGACGAATTACTAAGCAACAAAACAACCAAAATTATCCATTTTCTCTTACAAGCGTCTGTGTTTGCATATTATAATGTTTTGCTACTTCTGTCCAAGTATGATTTTCCAAAACTAGTACCACTTTTTGTTGAGGGACCTAACGTATGTTGACTGGCACCATTCGAATATTTTTCAGCTCCCAACCTTCGCTGCAGAATGGATGGTAAAAGGTCCACCGATGCTTAGAAGAGTTGGTAGTCTTTTCTATACCATACAGACAGTACCGTCAGTCAGATCTTGTTCATGAGAAAAGTCAGAAGTTCGTGCATCATGTCAGAACCTTTCTCAATTTGTGTGTTGTTTTTTGTGTAGAACGATATGTTTTAAACAAAAAAAAACAGTTTATTCAACAAATAATACAACTGTTGGTGATTCATCCAAAGACTTGAGCCCCTCTCATGATTGATAGACAGTGAAATAGCGGCCAACTTCCAACACAGGATTGGAGCGATGTATGAGCCGATGAGTTGTTAAGCTTCGTATTAAAGCCTCCACTATTCATCCAGCATCATATCCATCGATATAATGACAAAAATTGATACCAATTACCGCAATACAAAAGCTATGGTTCGATTACAACGTGTGCAGATTTGCGTTTGGCATTCTCTGTTCCTCATTTCCCTCAGTCTTCACCCAAAAAAAAAAAGGAAAGCAACATTGATGTCACATTCGGCTATCCAAACTTTTGCTACGCACCAATGCTGCCAGTCCTTTATCAATAATATCCAACCAATTCTCCAAAGGGACCGTCGCATTACACTCGAGAAGAATTATACGTCATTCGGTTGTGTGTTTCGCTTTTCCACGCCTCTTCATCCCATGTGTGTGTGCTTGCGTGTATGTGCTAAGAAACTATTTACCGAATGTAAAATACCGCAGGGAAATATCGCAACAAGCCATTTGTATTTCGTTGGGAGTTAAATAAATGTATTTCATCCTCCCTTGAGAAAATCAACATCTTTTGACAAGTTTGCTCAATATTCGGCGTACGGGTATGACGCGGAAATGAAAATGTTTATCCAAGTGAGGGTATACATGGTGCCACACAAGAAAAACATATCCACATGCGAAAAGAATACACCGTAACCGTAATACCGATACCGGGAACATACGCAAATTTCAATCGAAACCGGTTGAAGAATCCCTACCAAATCGACAATCTTATACAATTTCGACATTAATTTTATCAGAGGTGCAGAGTAATACTGTAACTTCAATTCAATTTTATTTTGAATACGGTTTACAACCATTAAGTATATGCAAATAATGTTTAAATATTTATGAGTCGCCTATTGTTCCGACCGGTACAAGAAACGAACACTTCTAGATATGGTTATGCTATAAATATTCTATCAATTTCACCACCACACCACCCACATTCTTACCACGGGCGATGCCAAAGTTATGTTTATTCTCCTTTGTAAATAGAGCAACAACACAGAGCAAACAACAAAAAAACATGTTAAATTTATCACGAAACAACGATCTTCGGCATCTAAACGCCCGCAAAAGTAACAACCCAAACAAAAAATGGTCAACTTTCATTTCGAAAACAGAATATCCTTGGTCTTCATCATTTCATCACAGATCTCCTCCATCAGATACCACCATCATGTCAGACGGGCATGAAAGAACTTGCTCCAAAAGTGGATACACAGACAGTCAGTTTCCCCATAGGCGGCGAGGAAAAGATTAATTAAAAGTGCACAGCTTATGGAAAAAAAGTGAATTTTAAGCTGTTAATCGCTCGGTGCTTTATGGGGGCGCATATTTTGAATTATATACCGACACAAAAGGAACTTGCTTGTTCGCTGTGCTTTTTTTTATAAATAGAAGGGACAAGTAACACAAAGAAAAACACATATTTATTAAATTTATACTCTTTGTTTTGTTGAACGTTACCATACAAACAAGTAAAGCGCAGTCAACCTAATGAACATCCCTACACAGACGGGTGTACATTTACGAAAACAATAGAGCCAAACATATTATTTTTCCTTTCCCGGAAGGTTAAAACAGGAAAACACACATTAAACACTTTTATTAATTCAGTGTTCGAATATGTTTGCGAACGCACGTGCTGCATCTCTGGCACGATTTTGTACTATATCTCCCGCGGGTCCCTTAAAGTACCGACGAGTGGCCCACATGGTCCATTATATCGCGCATAGCATACACATTTTATTGTTTGTTTCCTCGAAACACTGGAGAAGCACATTATCCTTAACCTGATAAATACACCTGTAGATGTAAAAAAAAAGCAACAGAAGAGTGCACAGAGTACAACCGATCGCAGGTGTGTAAAGAGCGCCAGACAGGCGTGGTTCAGTGCAAGCAGAAAGAGAAGGATAATGATCTTGAATTTAGAATACAACAGTTGAAATACACCGAGAGCATACATTCCCTGGCCCAATCGAGGTGTGTGCCCATCACCACGCAGCGCCATCCAAACCGGGTTGTCAAGGGTTACCGAAAATAACAAACAACGTCGCCCATTAATAGCACGGGTTGATGTTTTTCCTTCGGCGTTGCGTTAGTATGCGTTGGACCGTGGTGGCGTGTGTATGTGTGTGTTACGTGCAAGCGTACGTTTGAGTGGTGGTTTGCCGCAGTCGAAGGTCTAGGTTGAATTTCAGTTCAACTCCGTAAAGAAAACTTCGCATTTCACAAGAACACCACTGACGTTACTGCCAGTTCCGTACCCTTTTTGTTTTGTGTGTATGTGTGTGGTGTGGTTTGTCCCTGTCCTGTGAAGGCGGGTTGTTTGTGCGATTTTTTATCGCTCGACACTAATTAAAAGTAAACATCCTGGGTGACAGACCTTTCGGCGAGTCTGGCGAGGAGCGTAGCGGCAACGAAGTGGAAAAAAGCAACCCTCGAATCTCGCTTGATCAGTGAATGTGAGAGCGTGTTGTAAAAGCCGCAATCTTGGCCATTTTCCTTAGCAACAGGGAAAGAAAAACAATCGCATCAGCACTGCGTCATCACGCGGACACCGCCGGCCTTCGAACGAACAATGGACGATTATATGCCGTCGCGCTATCAGCTGCTCGGCAGAATCGGCGAAGGAGTGCACGGTGTTGTCGTAAAAGCGCGGGACCTGCAGTGTGACGACAAGATGGTGGCCATCAAAAAGCTATCGCTGCGGACAAAGTTCGGGGTTGTGTCGCTAAACACCGTCCGGGAGATCCGGGCCCTGCAGCACTGCCGCTGTGACAACGTGCGTAACACACACAAACCGAAACGCAGCGCGCTCTCATTTTTGAGGTTGTTTTGATTCTGGTACCACCATTTTAACACCGTCCCGTCCATCATTCGCAGGTGCTGGAGCTGCTCGATATGTATCCCGATCTTGCCGGAATTTCGTTGGTGTTCGAGTACATGCCGCACACACTGTACAGCAAGCTGAAAGACGAAGAAAACCCATTATCTCGTGCAACCGTACGGCGGTACACGGGCATGCTACTGAAGGGTCTCGCGTACCTGCACGGATTGCGCCTGATGCATCGCGATATTAAGCCGGCCAACCTGCTGATCGATCGGCACGATGTGCTTAAAATTGCTGACTTTGGATTGGCCCGCATCTACACCGAATCGAGCGGGCACCAGCAACCGGCCAAGGCCTACTCGCCGCAGGTTGCCACCCGTTGGTACCGGGCGCCCGAAATTTTGTGGGGCTGCCAACGGTACGGACCCTCGATAGATCTGTGGGCCAGCGGAGCCGTGTACGCCGAGATGCTTCGGGGCGTTCCGTTGTTTGCCGGTGCCACCGATATCGAGCAGCTGGCGCTCGTGGTCCGTACGCTTGGTACGCCAAACCAGAAGGATTGGCCCGAAGTGCGAAGCCTTCCGGATTATAACAAAATCCGCTTTCCGAATGCGCGTGGCGAACGGTGGGAGGACATCTTCCCGAGCTGCACTACGCGCGACGAGATCAGCCTGGTCGATGGGCTGGTGAGGTATAATCCTGCTAAGCGTCTCACGGCCGAGGAGGTAGGTTTTTAACCTTTTGTGTGTCGGTGTGTGTGTGTTTTCCGGTAGTTCTCCAGTCGTAGTCCTTCCTGTTTTACATCCTTGTGAGGGTTCTTTCTGCTGCCTGCAATGCCCGCACTCGCTAGAGCAATGGTGCATTGTAGGGAGCAGCATTTTAAAACCACGCTGCTCGGGATATCTCTTCTGAGCCTCAGTACTCGTAATGGCCACGTTACAAGCTTTCTATCTCTCGCTCTCTATGCCGCACACTCTCTCCACCAGTACACTTTTATTTGTCTTTTCCCATTATCTTTATGCTCATTCATTGGACAACTGTTCCTTCCTTCCCAGTTTGCTTTGTCCCTAGCACGCTGACCTACCGTGTTGACCCTCTGCACTCAGCCAACTCTAAGCCAACCCACCAACACCCACGTGTTTCTTCCGTTCTTTTCTCCCGTTTGCATGTTTTTGCGCTGATTATGTACGGTACCGTAGGCTTTACTTCATCCCTACTTCACTGACGCAGCGGCGAGTGAAAATTAATTCGCAACAGGCATTCGTTCTGCATCCTGCTGTCCACCGTCCCCATACAACGACCCACCCACCAAACCCTGGTACAGGATTTTAAACCTCCGGAATAAGCTGGTCCTTCAGGGAGAGGTGGATAAAGCAGCAAAATCCTGACAATTTCTATTCCAACGTTCCGCTGGAGACAACGGCAAGCGGCAAGTTGAATTTCCGGAGGCGTTTCTGAAGTCTTAAGCGTGGGGAGCTGCTTTTTGCTCGGTGCCAGCTGTGCAATGTAACGGAACGCAGCACACGCAACACAGATCCCGTGTGTACCGTGTGTACCTCATCGGGCGTATGGAACAATAGGCCGGTCTCATGTTAAGGAAAAAAAAACGAAAACAAACAATACGAAACCCCTAAGATAGCACACTCGGGTGCGTCCGTGTTCCGGGGGCACAGTTCGCGCTAGTTGGGCCACCGTCTACCAGCAACACCGAGGCAATCGTTCTTAGTTCCATGCAATCAGTTCAGCTTCAACGCTCGTTTCAGCAGTTGTTTTTTTTTTTCGCTGTGTGTCCTACAAACGCAGACTCTGAACCATTAAATGACAATGAACTTTCTCTCACTCTGTTGCTCCCAATTACTTGAGGCGTGATGCGGTGGTAGTCACTGGTTGGACTTTGCTAAAGGTGAAAGGGCGGCCCTGCCAGCCAGGCGCTGCTGTGTACGGCAGGATCGTACACCGACGGATGAAAGTGGCTACTGGCTGTGAAGGAGAGCACTAGACTACGGCCGAATAGCACCAAATTCACGCAATTATGCCGAACTTTCTTGCCTGCCATGCCAGGAACATCACATGTCACATGGGACGTTCGTACCGGTGGCTCGGCTTCGGTACGAGCGTACTGCTGATAAAGAAAATCTAATTCAATGTACCTCGTCGACCGGCTGGCTAGCATGAAGCGGTTCCAAGGTGCGTATCTGTTTCATTACTTTAAGGAATCATGAAGTAAAAGCAAGAGAACCAGCGACTCGAGAAGCTTAAAGCATCCGTAATTGTTATACGCCCCAAAACGGTTCTTCATTTATTAAATCAATCACTGATTAATGCTCAACGATCACGTTCAATCAGCTCGGTACATATTCGCACCGTATTTGGCAGCTTAAGCCGTCCATCGAACTAAGGCGTCCAATAGTTGCTATCAAGCCATAATGCTTTCGGTAGGAACATTTTAACTGAGACTAATTCAATTCTTCATTCATTTTAGACGTACTGGTACAACACTTAACACCCCAAACGACGAACAGCTTCTTCCAGTTGTGACAATACATCTCAATTTTACGCTAGAAGAGTGTCTGGTCATACAACAACATTCATTAATTTTCATCGTAAAGTCGTCCGAAAAGTAATTCCGTACGCATCTTATCGAAAATCTGTTCTACATCCAACGCTCCGGGTTTTTTTTTTTTCAAAAGTATGGGATAATTCAATTTAACTAACGACCCTGTATCGATGCATAGACTCACAAATTAAGTGTTACCGGCTAGAATGTAATTAGTCCTTTTGATGCGCGTACTTTAAAAAAACGTTTCCTAACACAAACCCCATCGGTGCAGTATGTAAAAGAGCACACGAAAAAACTCCTTCAACTTATCCTTAAATGTTTTTTAAGGCTGGTTTTTTATTTCCTTTCTTTTCCATTGTTTCGAAATATTCGATGGGGTTTTGCTTACAAACTCTGGTCAATTTATCTCGCCGAAAGACCCGCAGGTCTAAATCACCACCGACTAGGGATGATAAAAAAGTTGAATTATTAATCATGGATTTTACCTTGTCACACGGAATCGCTTTTTTCGCGAATCCCTTTTTTTTTGGGGGGGAAGGGGAGGTATCTACCACCTTCCTTCAGAAGAGTTAGTATAGCACCTTCCGCAAACTTTTCTTACACAGTTCATGTCTTTACGTGCGTCTGTGTTGGTGAGGTTTGTGCGCACCTTGTTTCCACTTTCATCGAATCGCTGTAAGTGTTTTCGGTGCACAGATGCTTCATTTCTGTGCTCTGGGCTGGGTTTTGTCCACTCCATTCCCATCCCTACGTTTGTGTATCAAATTAAGCAGAAACTGTGACTGTGTGTAGTTGACGCATAAAAATTAAATATTTAACCTCAAAATGGTACCATTTAGCGCCATTGTTTTGTGGCCTGTTGTGTTTGTATGTTGGACTTTAAGCTTCAAGTCGCGGCGATTTTTCGCTGTTCACACTATGGGGAGGACGTGGAACAAATTGTGGTAGTTTGAAATCTTTTGATTAAGTTTGTTCCTTGTATGGCGCTGGGCTTTCCTACTGCATCGTTGTCCAGTAAGGGTGTTCTGATATACGTGTCATGGAGGGATAAAACTTAACAATAATCACGATAAAATTGTAAAACAAATGAGAGTGTTGATGGACACAAGGCACGTTCTAGTAGATATGATGTATTCGTTTAAGATTGTTTCGCCTGCACATATATAATTATTTACCATCAGAACATGATGAATTATACTTGAACTAAAGCTAGATAAGTATGGTTGTGATTGTTAGATGTATTATTGTCTCTTCTTCTTTCCTGGTCTGCTCCTACGGAGCACGTCTTGTAGACAGAGCCTGGCGTCCAATTAGTTATGTATTATTGTATAGGTTAGAATAAGATGAATCAGTTTTGAAAGATAAGAATAGAATATATAATTTAGGATATTAATCATAAGAAAGAATTAAGAATAAATAGAAAGTAAATAAGGTAAGCTAGGATAAGATTGATAAATTTCAGTATAAATAGCGGGTTAGGGTTTAAAAAAACCAGCTTGAAGGTAAACTCTGTCCGATCGCAGACAAGGAATAAAGTATTGAAAACCCAAAATCCCTCTGCTAACTGTTAATAAATATAAACCAAAAGAGAAATACTACACGGTTTGAACTTCAGGCACTACTACCCCTTCCTGGTTTTGACCTGCTGCAGAAGTTCTCGATACCGCTCACGGTCTAACGCCACTTCAATATCCCGGCCATTCTTATATGTCTAAGTGGACGGTCTAAAAGGACTTTACGGGTTGGGTCCTCCAGTGCCATTCACATGACATGACCTGCTGCTCATTAGAGCCTGACGCGTTTAATTCGCAGCTCGATGGTGAGAGCCACGTACCTGCGCTATTGCTAGCTTTCTGTAACTTAGTTTTACCCGTAGCTGGATAGTAAGTTCTGCGTACGGGAAGGCGATCCGAACGGGATTCGATACCCGGTCCTGCCATGTGAAGACTGGCTCCGCTACCGCCTCGGCCACGGGGTGAACTATTCTTCTAAACATCCTTAGCTTTCGAAAGCGGCTAAGAGGGTTACGTCATTTCTGGAGAAAGTCCCTGTCTCAGAGGCGTATGTGAGTACTGGGACTATAAATGTTATATACAGCTCCAGCTTCGTCCTTTTCGACAGGTGTTTTAAGTGAGGAAGTTTTGGAGCTTCGAAGTCGTCCAAAACTTCACCTATCTGGGGTCAAAAGTCAGCACCGACTACAACATAGACGTTGAGCTGGGCGCAAGGGTGCTGGCTGCCAACCGGTCATACTACAGTCTGAGGAAACTTCTGCACTCAAAATACCTGTCGCGACGGACGAAGCTGGGATTGTACAAAACCTTTATGTATAGTCCCAGTACCCACATACGCCTCTGAAACATGGACTTTGTGCAAAACTGACGAAACCCTCTTAGCCACGTTCGAGAGGAAGATGCTCAGAAGGATTTTTGGCCCCGTATGTGTGGAAGGACAATGGAGGAGCCGCTACAACGACGAGCTCTATGAGCTGTCACGTCCTTTTAGGCCGTCCACATGGACAGAGGAGGCGTGGTAGGCCCAAACTGAGATGGAGTGATGGCGTTGATGCGTCCGTCAGATCGCGAAGCGGTTGTAGCACCTGATAAGTAAGTAAGTAAGTAACAAGTATCTGGAATCAATACCCTTACCCGTATCTCAACAGCTATAATGTTATCGGTGCTCACTTTTGACCCTAGATATGTGAAGTTTTGGATGACTTAAAAAGTTTGATTACCTCTCTGTACATCACCTTTGTATAAATTCGTGTTTGTTAGCAGGGCAAACGGTTCGAGGTCCAGTGCCGTCAATCCTTTGGTAAGCAGCTGTTACGTAGCTGAGCCTCAAACCAATGATGTCTATGCCATCAGTGTATGTCATGAGCTGGGTTTACTTATAGAAGATAGTCCCTGAAGTTTCGACCTCCGAGTCTCGGTTAAGTCTGGAACGCCAGCTGTAAGAGGATATAGGCATACCTGACGCAGACTTTGCGAAAATATTTTCCAACTCATGCGAGTTACATCCTTCTGATTGTAAACTCCTCCTAGGATTATTGCTTTCTTTAAAAAAAATTATGCCAAAACAATCACGTATTTTGGTCCTTTTTTCATCAATTTTGCTAATTGCTGATTAAATTTAATTGCAATTGTTTGAACTTTAAACATGATGAATGATGGCCGTATTATGTTGCTTCACGTGTTTAATCATATTTTCGTCAGCACGACAAAAGGAGACACAGAACTGATATCACGATTCATGCAATTCTCTCTGATTTTTGGTTTCCTCAAATTTTTTGACCAAAGTTTACAAAAAATGAACTAACTTAATTGCTATTGGCCATTTCCCATTGAAATGAGTGAAGTTAATTAAAGTTTTAGTTTAATTTAAACCATTAAATGGCTGACTATCCGGTGTAGTTAAATTTACCACCATTTCGTCCCATAGTCACAAACCGGCAGACAGGCATTGATATTCAAACCCAACCGCATTTCGCTGGCCAACTCCTGGAGCACACTCCATTCCAGCTTCATTGTACATTCTCGTGGTTTTCCACTTCAACGTTTCCCAGAAGTGTCATTGGAAGTCGCGTTTGGACGATTGTTTTCACTTCTTTCCGTACGTTTCCGGTGCGCACGGATTGGAACGATTTCTTTTTTCTTCTTTTTGTTTTCTTCAATGTTTGGTGTAATGCGGCAACGCACTAAGGTAAGATTACCGTACATTTGCCAACGTCAATAGTCGTTGCTGACCTTCTGCTTTCTGCTATCCTGCTGTGCTGAAACTGTAAAGTTTGATTCTGTCGATATCTCCCTTAAAAACCTCCATTTTACGATTTTATTACACCGTCGTCGACTTTGCTTTCGCACCAAAGAGAAACGGTGTGCGTTTGTTCGTTGTCCTTTTTTTCTGCAATTCAGCCCTGTCGGCCGTTTGTTTGCCGGGTCCGAGGCGTACGCTCTATAAAAATAAACTAACGATTCTATCGTCCCAACAAAGCATGATTAAGGGCGGCAGGCGTAAGGCGGACAGGATTTTTGCGCTTCTTCTCCATTCCCGGGGAAAGCAAGGTGTGCGCAACGGTCCAAAAGTCGAAAGATCACGCCACGCCGATATAGCCATTGCGTTCGGAGCCTTTCGGAAAGGGAGAAGAAACAAAAATACTTAAAAAGAAATTAAATGATTCCATTTGATGGAGATACGATAATCGTGACATCCATTGGCACCGAAGAACAAACGGATCCGATTTCACTAGACCGTGACCGGTATAGGGGAGGGAAGTTTATCCCAATGTCCGCTCCCCCATGGGGATGCGCATCCATTTTTTGGGTCCCAATGTCCCTTTTTCCTGACTGTAAGAACAAAACACGCCGGCCACCCCGTTTGGTGTGGTGTTCGCGGTAGGGTTGGCCACCCTAAAAAAGTTTCCCGGCTTTGCAAAAGAACCTCAACACTTTTTATCGTCCGTGCTGTTGTTTTGCCTGGGTTTTTCATCGGATATTCTTTTTGGCAAATGCACATTTCACCACCAAAACACACACTAACAAGGCCAACCGTTGACCGAAGCGAGGACGATCGGAACGCGAATAAAATGGTGAGCAAAACAAAAAAAACGGCCACACACACACAAACACACATAAACCCGATATCTGCGTCTGGGAGCACCATTAACGGACAGATGTTATCCTTTCGTCCTCCATTGGCGGAAGAAGAAGATGGTCCGGTTTTATTTCCATTCTTTGTGCCACGTTTTTGTCGTGGTCACCACCCGGACCGTGGCAAACGCGCACCTCATAACGAGCAACGAAGCCCTTGAGTTTTGGATCAAATTCGTTTGCCACTAACCACCACCACACTGCAGCCCGACCTCCGGTGAGACATTTCGTGGTAATTCAATCAGCAATCACTTCGGCCCGGTTCGTACGTTCGGGAAAACTCTCCGTTCGGTTCGATGTATAGGGTGCGGATTTTGTGCGAGATTTTACATCTTGGTACCCGGGCACATGCAAACTCTACGGTCGATGCGATGAAAGCGAACCGACGAGATGCCGTTTTGCCGTAACGGTCACCCTATTCGGCTGGATCCCAACCGCTTATCTATGGACGGACGGACAAGTTTGAAGTATGGAAAATAGTAATAACACACACACAAAAAAAATAAAACAGGCGGAAAGGAACGTCTTCAATATTAGAGATGCTGTCCAAACACAGTGAGAAACAAAGTTTGTAGAGAATGTGCTTCTTTGTGTGTTTATTTCTTGATTTTCAACTTTAAAGTTAGTCCCGGGCTTCTGCTGCTGCTGTTGCTGCTGCTGCAATTCAGCCATAAAAGCGAAAAACTGACGTTTTCCTCGAAATTTATTATGTAAATGCAGAGTCAAATGAACGATGGTGTGCGGTTCTTGCAAATGGGGCCGTTCGTTCTTGTTAGCCAACAGCGTGTGTCTGTGTCTGTGTGTGATAATTGGATGTTTTTCAAAGAATTTTGCAATTGAAAGAAGCGCGTTCACACGCATTGTTGGTGCTAATTGATTCCGACGAAATCACTCCTAACAATTTGTGGAAGATAATCCTGTTCAATAGTTTGTGCTCGACGCGTTTGTAGACGATTGTACCAAACTGATTTCATGCAATCAATAGCTGAACATTTCGCGTTCCGGCTGTTCCGCTAAGTATCTTTAATTACTTGCTTCACGTTCGGAATCAATTAAGAATAAAACAATCGATAAAAATATCAACAACAGAACAAACTATTTCTTATTACTAGTTTTTGTTGCGCACATGCGTCAAGCATGTCCGGAAAGTATCTCAGATATACAAATGGATTTTAACAAAATTTCATTTCGATGACTCTAACGATGATTTTTTTTTGATGATTCTAGGTACTCTGGAACTTTTGTCTTCGACAATCACTCAGAAGATGCAACTGACAGTGTAGGCGAAAAGTTTCTTTCGGATGAACTAAGTCATTTTAGTCATCTATTTTTCTTCTTCTTGGCCTGCTTAATACAGCAAGTCTATCAGGGAATGGTCAAGTCCAGTTTCCGGGAACCTCGGTTCAAGGCTGCACTCATCCACTCACGACTGCCAGTCTTTGATCGATTCGACTCTATCTGATCCAACCAAGGAGCTCGCTTCGCTTCTCTGAGCCTCACGCGGAATGGGTCGCTGGAGAGCACTTTTCTGGACCTTGGTCATGAGTCCGGCGCACCGGCAAGGATAGACTTTAGCACTCGCCGTTCGAAAATGACGAGTGCATTGGTGTCCTCCGTCAGCATAGCCCAAGTCTCTTGTCCGTAGAGGACCAACTGACCTGTTTTTGGAATCTTCTGAATCTCTAGAGATTGTGGAACCTATAATAGGCAGATTCAAAATTAGAAACGTACTAAGCAGATGGAAGCACTTCGTCGAGATCGTCGGTGTCATCTGCTACGCCTTTTCTCAGTCAGGTTCTACCATCTTTGTCTTCGTCGTATTGATCCTGAGTCGAATTCTGTCGATCACACGCTCCAGTTGGGTTTACGCCTCACATTCCGTCATAGATGTCCATCCCACGATGTCAATGTCATCTGCGACGCCAAGGAATTGGAGAAACCGCGATTTACATGACACCTTCGAGAGCGATGTTAAACAACAACATTTTCGACATTTTGATCATCATGCATGATGATCTCTTGGTGTTCTGAAGCGTGTAGCTCGTGATTTTAGCGACCCCAGATGCCTAAAAACCCTATTTTGCGCCTTGATCAGACCACTGTTAGAATACTGCTCAGTGATCTGGTCCCCTACCGCCAGGACCCATATTGATCGCATCGAGCGAATCCAGGAAGTAACTGGACGTGATTATCATGTATGTATGTATGGTTTTATTGTTCGCCTTAAAGGCTTAACAACAATAGCTTACATGCTAAGTACATAACTTAACCTTATTTAACCTAATAAAGGGGGGTGGAAGGGGGAGAGTCGTTACGACGAGGTGGACAAACGGGAACGGAAGGAGGATATCGAGAGGTGGGAATCAAAAAAGTTGTAAAAGGGGCAAAAGTTGTAAATTCCTTACGGTCCCTCAAAAACTCCTATTCACCTGGTCCTGATGGTATCCCTGCCTCACTCCTCAAAAATCAATGTACCTTGTTTGCTCCCATACTTGTTTTTGATTCCCACCTCTCGATATCCTCCTTCCGTTCCCGTTTGTCCACCTCGTCGTAACGACTCTCCCCCTTCCACCCCCCTTTATTAGGTTAAATAAGGTTAAGTTATGTACTTAGCATGTAAGCTATTGTTGTTAAGCCTTTAAGGCGAACAATAAAACCATACATACATACATGATAATCACGTCCAGTTACTTCTGTGATCTTCCTTTCCTACAAAGTTCGTAATTAACGGAGACACTCATCAACTCGATTTAACTGTCAGATTGCGCTTTTATTATGAAGAAGAAAATGATCTATAGGCAAAACCTTGCTCCATATTTTCAAGGTAATGGCCGACTGAAGGCTATCATATTTCACAAATCACTCAACACCACAGGGCGAATTTCGTATAGAGAATCAGTTACAATCTTGTTTGTTTTGGTTTAATGTCCTGGTAAAGGTGGCACCAGATTTCAGTAGGCCTGGGACGAAAATGGTTCTGGTGGTCCGTGGTCCGTGTACAACAAGACCCTTTACGCCATAAGGCCCTTTTAATCACAAAGGCTGTTGATGGAAGACACCTCTCGGATAATAAGATTTCTTGTAAAATGAGGTTCCTTGGACGACGAGCCCTAATGGCCTAAGAAATTTCTTAGTAGATGAGTGTTCCCTTGAACAATATAGTCATAAAGACAACGAGGTCTCTTGGCAAAGGAGGTCCCCCAGAAAACAAGACCCTTTGGTGGACGAGTTTTCTTAGACGAGGAGCTCTCTTGAAAAATAAGAAACCTGGGAAGGTTCAATTCAGCTTCCATTTACAAAGTTATTTCGGACGACATTTACTGATTTACTCATCTGCACATTAATGTATAATATCCCTATTATAGTGACTTTGCACTTAAAATAAAATTCCTGGATTCCTATAAAAACAGTACTTTGATGAGCAGCATGTTGTGTTGTTGAGTAACGAACGTCCAGCAATAATTGCTGCACAAACGAGACTGACTTGTTCCACGGTGGTACTTTATTTTATAACTTTTTTCGGGGACTGATTGTGTAAAATAATTATAAGTGGAAATTCCCATCATTGTATACGATCCTTTTGTTTACCTTAATTCTGAAAGGTTCGAAAAGGAGGAAAATTCCTTTTGCATATCAACATATTTGTTTACTTAATTTTTGATTAGTGATTAGCAATGGTATGTGTTTGGTTTCACGTTTCAGTCTAAACAATTTGTTAGACGCAGGTATGACCATTATTTGTCCTTATTATCATCGCCTTAATTTATGCACAACTGTTGAAACCAACTGTTGATGAGTTTGATCATGGTATTTTGCATTTGCTTTCTAATTACTTGTATATATATAATATTTATCCCTTATATGCAGTTACATTGAGTTTGGTATGTTATGCTTGGACAATGACTGTCCTTCGATGGGAAAACGCACAGTCTGTTAAGCTCACTTGTAAACCCGCCACTACTTCTCATCTATACTAGCTTATTAGAGTGAGTAACCTTTGCCAAATGAGATTTGATAGCCGCCCTATTGTGTGAAACACTGGCAATGTTTAATGTAAATTGTGCACAATTAAATGTATTTCATTCTCATTGCCAAATGATACATTTGTTCGCGCAGTAAAAACGACATGCTCGTCCTTTTCACATTGTTTTGTTGAACTTTACTCATCGCTGAACTTTTCTGCGATGGAAGTGACCAACTAACTGAATAAAAACAACTCGCAAAGATAAGTTTTAACGAAAAAACACACACACACAGGATAAAAAATCACGCACTACTAACAAAAAGCCAAGGAAAGTAAAATAACGATAAGTATCACATAATGAGGTACCAAAAAGTACCAGTCTCTGACCATCAGTAACCAAAGGAACCGGGCAGCAAAATATTTTTTCAACATTTCGCTATACTCAACTGTTACGCCACAGCAAACCCGGAGTTCGAAGCAATCAAAACGATACTCGAAAACATTACCATTTGGCGGGCAGTGTGTACGGCGTCAGCTGCTTCACGTGGCAGCGCAATGCTTTAATGCTCGGCGGTGTGTTTTATAGTGATTTTAAGATGAAAAGCTGCATCATAAGACGGTAACGGACAAACTCCCAGTGGGACGTGGTTTTTTTTTCTCATCTACTCCCACAGAATCGAGGTCGGGATGTTTTGTGTCTTTCTTTACCACACTCATATCAATTACCCATCGTCTGAGGCGGCTTTAGACTTCGGAACAGAACAGCGCCACAGAACAGAACGCCTTTTTAAAAGCACCAAGAATGGGACGTAGAGATCGTGCAATATCGTGAGCGAGTCCATCAGCACTCGTCAAGGGATTTCCCGTCATCGGATATATTTTTCATCATTTCATCACCCTCCACAGATTTGGCGACCGTACCGCTTCGTGGAGCACAGGAAGTTGGAGTGCACTCTTGCTGGCAAAACAGTGCTCAAGAGGATTACGGTTCCTATTGCTTTGGTTATTTGTCTTCTAATAGCCTGGTTATAATACGC
>KZ063975.1:0-23329 GCA_002091835.1 Anopheles maculatus | reverse complement strand
ACTGAGCTAAGGAGATGCGGTGTACAGAGAGAACGATTCAAGGAAACACAACGTCGCTTTTATGTGCTAAGTCAGTGTTTGAAAAACAACAATAACTACATACGAAAAATTTGAACACCTCAACAAAATCCCGTCCTATGCTTTATCTAACGATTGTACGCAAATTAAATTGAAAGTGTAATTTACTACACCTCTACGTTCGTGTAGGAAATGTTTTGTCACGAATCTCTCACGTTCTACATAAGCAAATCACTTTCAGTGCCCGTTTTTACATTCCCTTTTTCCATATTTCGTTTTCCGCCCCAGGTTCCTTTCTCAAGCGCAAACTGCCACACACAATACACTTGACGTGTGATATATCAGTGAACAACGGGTTGCTGTCATGGGCAAGGTCGTGGCACTAGTTCTCAGCATCGTTATCTGTCTAGCCATCCAGCAGGCAGCAGCAAAGGAGAAACACATCAAGTACACCGAGAAAGATCTGCTGCGAAAGTCGATCGTGTACGACAAAAACACACCCGATGTATTCTACTGCCCCGTCAACAAACCGACCGGCATGGATAAGATGATTGTGAGGTAACGTGCTAAGGAGATATGCGCAAACTAAATTCAATCTTTCGATAACTAATACGGAAATACCCCCTACCATAGGTCACGCCCACTCCACAAACTCTGCGAGCACGAAGGTAAACCACTTCCAGCGCACTACAAATCGGACTGCTACAATGACGTCGATGAGTCCAACTATGCCTGCAAGGAGAAGTACAGAATAATGGTAACGTATACGGCGCAGTGCGATGTTCCAATGAAATACCACTTTACACCGCATATGGGCTTTTGAAAGCGAATGAAATTAAGAACTAACATTAACCAATTCCGTTCCGTCTGGAGCATCGGGTTTGCACTTCGCTCGGCTTCAACAAACATTACTAATCGAAACAAGCAAATGTGCCGATTATTAAACCAATGTTTTTGATTCGTCTCTTCCCCTTTCCGTCTGTCCGTATTCGTTATAGAAACGATTCGCCAAAGATAATGTTGAGATCTAGCGAGACTCTGCATTATGATAACATACGCATCGACTTTCTCGTGCGAGCGATAGAGAGTGACCTTACGTTTTTGACTTTACTTGCGCTGAAACTATATGTCTATGAAGGACCTAAACAAAAACAATCGCAAGAATGAACTGTACAGAGCTCACTCAGACACTGTGAAACTTGAAACGACTTTCTTTTCTTGCTTTATTCTTTTGTCTTTTTAATTTTCTGCTGTAGTTCGTAGTTGCTGTTTTGTGTATTGTTTTTTTAAAGTTACGATTAACATTTGCTTCAATTCTATTCTTCCAATCTTTCTATCGTTAAGCTCAATTGCTGCCTTAGTAAACGTTAAATAAATTATACTAAATACCAAATCATACAGTAAGACACCCAAAACAGTAAATATCATCTGAAGACCAATTTATAACTTTTCAACGGTTACCAAACGACACAAAGACAGAGCTTTCGTCGATGTAAAAGTGTTGAAACTTACTATTCGAACTGCTACGTACAACTACTAACTCAATAGGAGCCCTCAATTCTTTCCACATGAAGGTGAAGGTGCATAATAGGTGAATGTTCGAAATGTGTTTTACTAACATTTTCTCGGTCGCTTCTATGTATTCTGTGTATTCTACATGATGTTCTTTACTAAACTCAACTAACAGTCGATGTACTGTAATGCATAATAAAACTACTGGTAGCTTGCAAAACGTTAACTTCCGTACGTGACTGTGGACATCGTTAGGCAAGACTTACTTCTGGGACATTTGCATACCGATGCTACGAAACAATACGCCTCACTGCACACATACACACACACAGTCAGACACAGGTTGAAAGACGGATTTCAATACAAAATATATCGCTTTGCACAAGAATTTACACACATAAAAGGGATTTAAAACCACACAACCTGCTGCTTAAACGCCAGCTAGAAGCATTACACGGGAAATGGAGGCCTATACACAAAAAGGTGCGTATAAAACAAACAAACAAAAAGCGATGCCACACAGGTACTTTCTCAAAGCATGGGACCTACGCGCTTTGGTTATTTTGTACGTAAAATTATAGATTTGGTTGTAGCAACATTTTCTGTGTTATTAATTCCTGATGTATGTTTGTGTGTTTCTTTTTCAGATGCGTCTTAAACCACCCGGTAGCGACGATCCGTACAATGGACAGCGCTTGAGCAGGTTTATGGACATGGATGACGATATGAAGCGAATCAAGTCGAAGAAACATTGAGCAACATTTGTCGATCCACGATCCAGCGATCAGTACACTAAGCGATTCGCCGCTACCTGCCTTTGCTCGCTATGCCATATTAACAAATCCTTACAACGAGTCCTTGTTCTTTGAGGAATCGAGGTTGAATGAAGAAAACATAGGCTTCCTCGCACCGAAAGGTCCAATAATGGAAGAGGAGAATTGTTTGATGGACCCGCTTTTCAGTGATATTAGACTACGTTTGCATGCACATTGATAACCGTGATCGATACTAGTGAAGAATGTATAATTGATGTTTTACAGCTTGTTGTCTGTTGTTTGTAGAACAGAATGTTTCTCATGCACATGTTTTGGAAGATTGAATACTTAGAAGCGACTGACATCGTTTATGGCTTAACTCTTATTTACTGGGTACGTTTATGTGCTGGATTTCAAATACACTTTACACGTGTTACTTATTGTGGGTGACAACGATGTGCAAAACGCAATAAAACAGTTACACACTCAACCAACGCGATATTTTTATTTAATATCTAGAATGACGCCGTATTGTCAACCGAAACGATGTATTTTATTTTAATTTTGTTTATAGGCAATGTAGAACAAATTATAAAGGACATAGGAAAAACATTTCCTATCCTTTATCCTTCAGATAAGTTTTTGAATATTTCTTGCTATGCTGTTTTCAAATGTTGAATGTATGCTGCAGAATTTTCTTTAATTTAATGATTTATTCCTAGCAATATTCTTGTAATTCGTTTGATAAGACCTCAAAAAGCCTTGGAGGGGTATGACTTATGACTTGACTTGATTTCATCGTAGATGAGTTGTCGTACGAGGAAGCGGTCCGATTGGGATTCGATATGTGATCTTGGTGCGGGAAAAAATTTATAATCCAACTGATTTCTTTTCAAATATTTAAATGTGAAGAACGATGCTGCGCAGAACACTACAAATGTTATGTAATGAAGGGTTCACTAGCAGTTGTAGCGTGTCAAGAAACGTCACACGGATTGACCGATCGAGCACACATGGTGTCTGGCTATCCGCTGTCAAAGCGCTCCATAGCAAAACCGTAAACAAACAAGCATCAGCAACTTGCTAATTTGGTGTGAATTTATTTTTTATCAATCTTTCTCGCATTTGTGAAACATTTTCTTAATTCTGCTTCGTAAGAGTATGCTTTTGTAGCTGGTTTTCTCAGCTCGTGAAAAATCATTTGCCATTCGCACACAGTACCGCTAATAGCCCGTGCTTCATATAGCAAGTGATCAAACCTAAACCTTGTCGTTCGCTTCCGTACCATGACTACCGCTGTAATGATGGATTACGAATTCAAGATGAAAACGCAGCAGGAGCGAGCCAAAGTGGAAGATCTATTCGAATATGAAGGTTGCAAGGTAGGTCGGGGCACGTATGGACACGTTTACAAGGCACGACGCAAGGAGGGCAACGATTCGAAGGATTACGCTCTTAAGCAAATCGAAGGAACTGGTCTGTCGATGTCCGCTTGCCGTGAGATTGCAGTGAGTACAATTGTTACCCGAAAAACTGTCGATTTAGTTGTTAGAGGATACTTATATTTCCTTACATCCACTGTCTGTCCACAGCTCCTCCGTGAACTGAAACATCCGAATGTGATAAACCTCATCCGAGTGTTTTTATCGCACACGGATCGCAAAGTGTGGCTATTGTTCGATTATGCTGAGCATGATCTGTGGCATATTATAAAGTTTCATCGAGCGGCCAAAGCAACGAAGAAGCCTGTCATGGTACCGAAAGGAATGGTAAAGAGCTTGCTTTATCAAATTTTGGATGGAATTCATTATTTGCACAGTAACTGGGTATTGCACAGGGATCTGGTAAGTAGCCGTCATAACGGGTAGCGACAGTGAGCAATCTAATTACCCCAGTTTCGTTCATCAGAAACCGGCAAATATTTTGGTAATGGGAGAGGGCAACGAACGTGGCCGAGTCAAAATTGCCGACATGGGATTTGCTCGCTTATTCAACGCACCGCTAAAACCGTTGGCTGATCTTGATCCGGTAGTCGTTACTTTTTGGTATCGTGCGCCAGAGCTGCTATTAGGTGCTCGTCATTACACGAAAGCGATCGATATATGGGCAATTGGATGCATTTTCGCAGAGCTGCTTACTTCGGAACCGATTTTCCACTGTCGCCAAGAGGATATCAAGACGAGCAATCCGTACCATCACGATCAGCTGGATCGCATATTCAACGTAATGGGCTTTCCACAGGACAAAGACTGGGAAGATATAAGAAAAATGCCGGAACATCACACACTGACGAAAGACTTTAAGCGTTCGAAGTAATATACACATTTTTCATCACTATTCCCGTAAAACCAACAATTAAATTTATTTGTATTTCGTTTCTTTTTAGCTATGCAAGTTGCTCCTTGGTAAAATACATGGAGCGGCACAAGATCAAACCAGACAGCAAAGCATTTCATCTCCTACAAAAGTTGCTGCTGATGGACCCCAACAAACGTATTACGTCGGAACAAGCCATGCAAGATCCGTATTTTTCCGAAGATCCAATGCCTACAGCCGACGTATTTGCCGGGTGCCCGATTCCATATCCCAAGCGTGAGTTCCTTACGGACGAGGACCAGGATGATAAAGGTGAAAAACGACAGCAACAACAGCAGCAGCAACAGCAGCAACAACAACAACAACAACAGCAACAGCAGCAAAACAACCAACAACAGAATAATCAGCAACAAAATCAACAAGGCAATGTATGGGCAGCATATTCGATTGAGAATATTTGACTGCAGTATAAAGATAATATTTCTACTCGTTCTTATAGCAACAGCAGCAACAGCAACAGCAGCAACAACAACAGAATGCGCAGCAACAACAATCAGGAAATGTATTAGTTAAAAAAATCATTTTTATTGCCATTTACCAGTTTCTTATAAATTTCGTTCTGCCTTTTGCAGCAAATGCAGCAAGGAGGAGGCGGTGGAGGTGGTGGTGCTGGAGGTGGCAGCGGTGGAGGTCAAGGTGGTGGCGGTATTGATCACAACAATGCCAAACGGGTACGACTTTCTGGTCCAAACGGACATCCGAACAATGCGCAAGGGGGAATGACACAACAAGAGTACCATCAGCAGCAGCAGCAGCAGCAACAACAAAATCAACAGCAGCAGCAACAACAGAATCAAATGATGTTCAACAGTGCTCAGCAAGGTGGATTCCAACAGCGGTATTAATTATGACGCATAAGCAAATAAAATACATACTCTTTCTATGCATAAAGCTGACGAGCAGCACGAACATGAATTCAGATTTTTATACGTTGGTATTGTTTACATACCTGTGTTTTTAATTATATATTAAGATCCTTAGTAAATTGTATTTAATTAAAAATAGATTGTTGCTCCTTGTTATGCAGTATGATTCTATTTGTTGCACAGGAATACCGTATGTTAAATGAATGATGCTTACAAAACCTGGCTCTATTTGAAAACCAACTCCTGCTAAAATTAGTGTGCCCTCTTTTGTATTTGTTCTATAGTACTGTTTTCTGAATTTTGAACTAAGCATATCTTTATAAAATATTCGTTTATGTGTAGATCTATTTTAAAAGTGTCCATCATTTTCAGTTGTTGCATTAAAATAAAATGTTTGCGCTTGTTACAGGCACAACCCGATAAGCCGATCGGATAATTATTGGATGATAAAAACATAAAGTTCAAAACATGGCTGTGAAACTGTATTTTTATATTTTTATTAACAAATTGTTCATGAATGAGTTAGTGTGCAGACGTCCAAACAATCAAAATCTGCCATTCGATGTTTTTGTGCTAAGGGTGCTCTCTGTCGTGTAAATTATTTATTTAAAAAATATGTTTTATTCTCAATATAAACCTATCAATAAAATAGCTGCGGCGCCATCAAGAAACAATTTTTCAAGCAAGTATTTGTGTTTGAATAAGAAACAAAAGTGGAAATAATTTTCAATTATTTATGGTTTGTGGCAAAACACCATACACCCTTGTTTTGGGTGTACGATGCGTTTGGGCATGTTGAATGTCAGGCGTTTGTTTTCTGGGTATTCTTCCGATATTCGTGAGTGTGGACGGACGCGTACTGCTGGCTCGTCAGTCGGATTTCAAGATCAAAGTATTTGTTGTTTATATTTGAATCGAGCATCATTTCTTAAAATATCTCAAAGCAGTGCGGGAAGAAGCTGAGCAAAGTCAGTCAAAAAGAAAAAGATTTTATCGTTTTCCACTACACATTGCAAGTTTTGAACCACCCGGGCCCATTCGGGCGTTCCTTCGCATTTCTCAAGGGAGCATACACATTCAGTCGTGTTTTAAAATTGTGTACAGTGAAAGTAAAACGTGCTTTTTTAGGGAAAAAGTGTATCGATTATTTCAAAAAGGCAGTGTTAGAATAAGAAAACAAGTGCAACCCAAAAGCCAAGAAGCATACAAGGCTTCGGGAGCGTGTTTTCATGCAACGCTAGTGTGTATGTGTGTGTGTGTAACGTAGGTAAGAGAAAAAGGGGCGTCTGAATCTTTATGTTGCGTTTTTATGTTTGGTTATACGTGCAGCGAAGGGTGGTGGTGGTGGTGGTGGTGAGTGAAAATAGTGCTTTGGAGTTTTTCACGCTTTGTGATCGTAGTCCGCATCAAAAGTAGCGGAAAAGACCGTTCTCATCCAGTAACCACAGGCGGCTTGTTGAAGTGAGAATTTCCGCCCAAAACTCACGCATGGGTGACAGTGAGATGGAATGGAAAAGGCTACTGCCGCAAATCGCGTTTTATGCTCTGTGAAGAAAAATTCGATTCGTGTCGTTCGTGTCGTGCAGTGGTTACCATTTCCAGAACATCAGAATTTCAGTGTGGTACTGCTGTATTGCATACCAAATGCGATAGAAAGTATATATTAGTAACGAGTGATTTGCGTAGTATGCGTAGTTATACGAAAAATGTGGCGTTTATTGGAGAAGAAAAAACTTGCGATTATTAAATCAAATTTCATGCAAAGAAAGAAGTGATTCGAAGTGATTACTGAACGGCTTGGCTTCTTTATGGAAGCTTAATAAAGTGTGCTCAATGAAAAAAGTGCGAAAAGCAAATTACAATTGCAAAAATACCTTTCAAAACATACCCCATACGCCCCACGCTAGGTGAGAGGAGATGAGGTCATCTCCCTTCGACATTTATACATGTGTGGTACTAGATTTTCGGGGCATGAGTGCAAAATAACAACTTTCATTACTAACAGAGTGTTGTATGAAAGCGATATAAAAAAAAACCCCAATTGTTGATGGGCATATTTAGACAATGCGAACGACTGGCAGCATAACTCACGTACATACCGGGAGTTGGGCGTAGGAAATCATTCGTTAGCTGTTTCGATTTTCCTGACCACATCCGCTTTTCCGGTCGCCACATTAGTCTTCCCCGATTCCGGACCTGTAGTGATGATGGTACAGTGATAGTTTGTTTGTGTGTGTGTGTGCGTGTGTGTATGTGCGCATCGTAGGGTGTTTGTTTAGTGAAATGTGAGGGGTCGGTCAACATAGAAAGGAGAGAGGCCGATAATGAGAGAAAGAGAAAACGAGAGATTGAGCGAGCATTTTACTGTGTAGTGGCGCGGTTGGAAAAATCGATACGGTCGGTGACTGCTTTGTTATTCTTTTTCGATTTTGCAGGTCGATTGTCGTCATCGATGGTTTCCATGCAACTAACTGGCAGAAGGAGAGTGCATTAATGAGAGCATTGCGAGTTGAGTGAAAAGTCAAGAATAAATATTCGCTATTGGACTGTGGCCTCCCAATCATCCCAGAGAAAGAGGTTTCCCTGTGCACAAGTTCGACTCTTGTTCTTCTTGCAATAATGTGTGTGTTTGTACTGCAAATCTAAACTCAATGATCTCGACCACCGTTTCAAGAGCTTTCCGTTTAATGGTATTCTTCCTTCCTTGCTGATTGTTTTACAATTCGTATGCTTTTACAATTATAGTTCATCTACAATTTATCGTGTGTCTGTGCGTGTGAGTGCGTGTGTGTGTGTGTAACTATTGTCATCGTGAAACTGAGGTAGCGAAAAGAAGCAATCATAAAACTGCGATCCAAAGCACCGGAATACGGAATCGTATACTAAGCACACGGTTCGCGGAAATCAAAACATGGCATTAGAGGAGACCCAAAACAATGGGTCCGCCGTGGGGGTAGCGCCCAAGGAAAATGCGCCACCAGCACCACTCAAACAACAGCCACCGCAAGGTCAAGCGCAGGTACAACCGTCGACATCGAACGAAAAGCTGAACAATATCGTCAACGGTGGTGGCGCCACGATGGAAAAGTCACGATCCAACAACAAACAGGTAGGTGGCCAGAGCAACATGATGGAGTTTTCTCCTGCGCAGGGAAAAGGTTCAGCTGCTTCAAGAAATGATTCTAATTTTCCTGTCCATTTGACATTTTGCAATCTATTGTGTGGCGTTGCTGTCCATTATTGTTAGAGCTCTTCATCGAGTTTATCTTTGCTCATCAACTTTCTCTCTCGTTCTCGCATAAAGTCCTAAGCATTGTGGTGGTCGTTAGCAACATTCGAAGCGTCCTTTGTAAAGGGCATAGATTGCACCGCCAGTGGTCTAAGGTACCTTTCGGGTGATTGCAATATCCGTTTGCAAGAAGTTATAGCCTTGACAAGTGAGCAATTCTTTGTAGTTGATTGCATCTCTTATTTTCATATGCAAATGCAACTGTTTACTACAATACGTGCCCAAAACAATCTATATTTTTAAACCGAAGTCGTAGAAGGATTGGTTAGTCGATGTGTTTTATTTATTTTATTGAAATGTTTGTCTTTGTGTCAAAGTGTACCGCTAAATCAATGTTCTTATCAGTTTCAAGATGCAACTCCGAGGTGTTGACCGTATCATTATCAATTTGTCTTGTTGTCGGCGCTTGGTTTGCATCACGGAGAAAAACAAACATCATTCCGTCCACGATTCAAATGTTGATTTAACCTTGAAACACGCACGAGATAGGCTTTCGAAGCCCTTTTTTATTACTACCCAAACCGTGGGAAATACAGTGATAGTAGGGATTAACTGACAAAATTGTTATATGATTTAATTCCAAACATTCCTTATTCATTCGTATTACATTCTACAAAAAGGTACAGCGAAATAAGTGATCCTGCCGTATTAATATAACTGCTCAAAAATTAACCGCAGAAAAAAGTGGCAATTTTGCAATCATTTCATCCTTTACAACGATACATATCTCTCACTGCAGCCGCGTACATTTGGCCAGCCGAATATTTTTACGAATGAACTTCCCGAGCTGCGATTAGGTCAACGCCAGTGCGAGAATATTTCAAGGTCATCCAAATGCGCGATGTTTGCGCGATGTAGCAGCGGCTGTCGCCGCTTTCGTTCGGATTAAATCGCACACTAGCTGGCCAGTTTAGACCATCCACATTCTGAACGATACACGCAGCGCTTTTTCGGCTTTCTTGATTGTTGTATTCTTTTGTAGAGACACAGCACAGTTTCCCCACCTGAGGTAGATTATCAAATAAGAAAAGACCGTTTTGGGACGAGAGAGAGCGAGAGAGAGTATGAAACGCTAGCGGACGAAGCATAGACACACGAGCGGGTTGCACAAACACGCCGAAACCGAGATACCGGCTTACGGCTGATGTCATCGTTGAATTTGGTCCGAGCTGCTAAGGGGTTCAGCATCGGCAAGTGCGAATCTTTTAGCAAACTACACAAGGTTCAGCAATGGGGTTGTCGTGTCGTAATTTTTTTTAAATATTACTAATATTCGATAAAAAAGTAAGCGTATTTGAAGGGTAAAAGTGGAAGTTTTGAAGCGTTTTTTTTCATCAACCAAGTACGCTCCAGATAACTTTATCTATAAAGTCATAAACGCCTGCACGGAAATGTAGTCAAAAGAAGGATCTGCAAGTCGTTAATGATGCTAGCTCAAAGGTGAATAGATATGTCTTCATTTGGTATAAATAGCCTTGTAATCTATCACTCTTAATGGGTGATCATTTGTCTGGCACAATGAAACAGATACTATACACACGTACAGCCCGAAGCTACCGATATCAAAAGCGCAAAGCCCATCCAATTACGGGTTGGTGTAGTCTTCATCTGCTATTGAGGGTCCGATTTCTTCATGGATCTTTCATAACTCGAAGCGCGCACTATACATTACAATAAGAAGCATACCGACCCCGCCGTTTGATTCATCTGCACTAAAGCAAGATAGTCGTTTTATCATTTGCAAGTATCAACTCGTCACCATCATCCGATACTCCGTATCCGTACAAACGAGATATCCATCCGCTACTGGAGCTCTTTCACGGTCGGCTAAGGCGAAGAGTGTTCATTCTTCCTGCACCATCGTGTGCATCTTCGACGAAACAAGCGGAATTAAGTTTATTTTTCGTCGTTAACTTCGACATTGAGAAGACGTGCTTATGTCATCGCCGAGCGAAAACATGCTAAATTGAAGCTTATATTCACAGCTACCAGTGACCCCGATTTGACTTTTTGGCCAACGGTAGAGAGGAATCATCAGACGATGGGGTGTGATGGTGTGATACACCAGGATGGCATATAGACCGTTTCCAGCATCTAGTGGTGGATGATTTCATATGCTTAGCTCTTGAGGAACGCCACTGTTAATAGAGATCATTGTGGAATTAGAAAATAATTCTCAAGAGCGCGCTGTCCGTGATGGTTTGGTTGGTTTAAGATTTAGAGGAAACAGACCCTTGTTGATGAATGGAATTATGCTTTGTAGTCTTCTACAATGCCAGCTACTGTTGAAAGATAACTGAGTCAGAAGATATTTACGTTTAATGACGGAAATGTTGTTGGAAATTGTTAAGAACTACTTCAAAACATAGTGCCATCAAAACTATATTATTGTGTGGGCTTCACTGTTCCACTTTTGAATTAGTTTTCAGTGCGAATAATTCAACCAAAAGAGAGCTTAAACGTGGCAAAGAATTTTTGATATATACTTTGATATACGTAAAAGGAGATTTTATTTCTATCTTGCGCTGGTTTCGTAAGAGAGTATGCAACTTTGAATGTGATAACTCAACTGCCCCGATTTAAACATTCAACTACAAAAACTGCGAAGGAATGGTCACCTAACATGAGCGATTCATTACTGCTGGTACTGGTACGTACCATTTGACGCTTGGTTTTAAATTTAATATTCGCTGATGTGCGCATTTATGTGGAAGCTGGGCGGAAGGAAGAGCCGAACATAAAACTATAATTACAAACCACTTTCGCTTGACGAACGGACGGACGAGAGTAATCGAGCCTTATAAGACCGAATCTTTATTCGGTAGCTGTTAGCGTAGCGTGCCCTCAAGGAAGTTTTTATTTAATAACTATGTTACGTATAGCAGTATATATTTTTCTATTGGAAAACGTGCAAAGGAGGGATGAAAAATAAATAAAAGCGAATGATGTTTGTGCTCGTGCACTCTGGTGACACTGTCATTAGAAAAGTTCAGTTCTACAGGTAATATTTTCATCGTTGCCATGTAGATTGACACGGATTTTAATGTGCTGTTTGTGTGTTTGAACACCACAAGAATTGATTAATTGTAACTTTATTCCTTTTTTCGCTTGCTTGTTTAAATAATTTTAAAGTATAACAAGAGAACAACGCTACCTATATCTTGCTTGCTTGACCAATAATTTCAAGCTTTACTGGAGCGATCGCAGACCTTTTTCTTATATTGAGATGAATCGACCGAAATTTTGATCAAAACCGGTTTATTTGGATAAGGTGTCTGTGTATGTTTTTATTCCCCCCTTTACAAAGCGCCGTGTACAATTTCGCAGCATTTAATTCATCGACAAAAGCTGTGAAAAAATGGTCATCTTGACCGTATATGGTTAGACTGGTATGGGCGGACTTTGGTTGGTTAGGGAGTGTGAATTTCATCTCATTTTAAACATTTGCAATTGCAAATATGTGACGTGTTAAGTTTCAAATGAAAGTATAATTTTAATTTTATCGATCTTTTCAAGGTCTATCCTGTGTTGTTGAAACGATAATTTAACCAAACTTTTTTGTTGGTCGTACATATACACAAATTCCAAAGCAAAGAAGAAACGACACTATCGAATGAAAGCAAACGCATAGTCTGCTAACTGTTCTGGAGAACAAAAAATCAACCGAAGCAAAACTTGTTTGAAGACGATACGAAATCATTTGCCATGTACCTCCTAAGCTGGGATCATCACAGACGAGAACGTTTAAAGACTCGTTCCAGTCACACAGTCCGTATCGTGGTTTCGAGAAAGGCAGGATATTAAATCACTGCGACCCGCGTGACCACGTCATGTTGTGTTTTCTTTCCCGCTCGCCTTGGATCGCTTGTTTGTGGTGTTGTTGTTTCGTATGTTACGTTATTTTATTTCGTTTTCGTTACTTTCCTTGCCACGACCATCGTACGACCATTTTCTGGCCATTTTATATCACCGCTTACGTTTGTCTCATTTTATTCACTGTTTCCAAAAAAGGTACTGGTTGATTTGGAACCGGTTCCGTACCACTCCGTACCAAGGGAGATGATGCTTTTCTTATCATTCGGCCACCGCACGGGATTGGTGGTGGAGAATATAAAAGTGTACACAGCAGAAAGCAGCAACCTTCACATCAATCGATATCTCGGTTAGCTTTTGCGTGTGCCGTTTTGTGCTTATTGAGGACCTGGCAACGATGGTGAGTTGATTACGCAATCTGCAATCCGTCCGGGAAGGACGGTTTTGTGGCGCACTTTTCACCAACACAACGGTGTATGATGACCCTGCTGTGTCAATCGATAATGGAGGGCCAATTTGCCGCAACCTGCACGAGACGGGTCGTCGCGGGTCGTGCATGTTTCGTTTTATGTTGGCTGAGTGAAGGAATTGAAATCGTGAAATACGAAATAGTGCATAATTGCCCGGTTTTTTGTGCAGTCTTGTCGAAGCCTATTCGAGTCATTTCCATATTGAGGATGCTCTTCTATATCTTAACTTGCAAATGCTACCAAAAGAGGGTCAGTCTCTAGTGGCTTTAAAAGAATGTTTTATTACTACACGTTTTCTAGTTACGGAAGCGCAATAAATGGTATATGTATGTATATGCATACCAACTTGTTGCTTAACATTTTACAGTTGCAAATATGTTATTGTATCCTCAGTTTTTTTTAAGTCTTACATGATAAACAGTACTGTTTAATAAGACCCTCAGACCAGTAACCACAAATTTCATCAAGGTACTGATATAGTTGTCATTTTGTAGTCAATCTAGCTTAGGAACAATTCAATTCCACTTCGAAAAATTTATCGCTCACGTAAGGGCTTAAGAAATTGTTGCTATCTTATCAGCGTACTTTGCAAAAATGGTCGTAAGACCCAACTCAGATTCCAGGCTAGGGTTGATTTGAATGCTTACCATAAATAGCAGCAACAAGGGCGTGCATTCATCCAGCTTTTTATGATGGTGACAAGGCGCACACCGGTTGTCTGGTAAATTATGCCAATTCCATTTATTTGATTGGAAGTTTTGATTTATCACTGGATATAATTTCTTAATAGCCAAGATATTTCTCTTTCCGTGATTTGCCTTCGTAGAGGATCGTAATTCTACATTGCTTTATGAAGAGTTTTGTTAATTATACGCCTGCCATTTTATACGTGCTATGGTTAAAGCTATGAAAAAGTTGCATTTATTTGTTGCAAATTTAAAGCATGGTTACTATAGTTGGTAAAGAAAAGTTGTTTTATATATTATATGAATGTATCATGAGCTTTTCATGTAAAAGATAAGTCTTGCCCGAATTCAATTAACGCTATAAGCGTGCGTGGGCATTTACAGGGACTTTTAGAATAACCACAGCACCCGAAATAAGTATCACTACGGGTAAGTGACCAGTACAACACATTCAGTGAAGGTGTGGTTGCATGTGCATGTGCGTTCCGATTGACGTTACTTTTTTGTTGGGATCCAATTAAGGTAATTGTACAGTGTGGCTCTTTTATTACCCAATCGGAAGAAAAGTTCACTGTTGGATCTTGATACAATGTTTACTTTTTGTTGTTCTGAACGAGGTTTCGGTTGCGTTCGTCATTCGTGCCTGCGTCGGATTTGGCAGTTGGTTGTGTTGGTGGCGTTACTTGCGTGACACGAACGATGGTCGTATCTTTTATTGATTTATGACCTTCCATGGCCACAGATTCAGGAACATGAGGAAAGTCCATGCCAGAAGTCTAGAAATCCATGTCGAGCTAGAAGCATCACCATGTTCCGAAGGAGGGAGGGTTGCGAGTACTTTGACCAACGGCTAGTTTTTCAAAATGTGTTTTCTTGTTTACACGAAACCTACGAAATTTTAGATAAATGATTAAACTGTAAAACAAGTACGACCTAAAATATTTGTTGGTATCGGAATCATGAAATACTTCGACAGCAACGCAAAGATAGACGTTAATATGATTGTTGTGTCTTTCAGTTTTTAACACCCGAGTGCTAATAAAGAAACTTGTAAGCGATGCAAGAAATGTTCCAAATCAAATTGTGGCAAACCTGACATGCTGTCTTAGAAAAGCTGTCTTAGAAGAAAAATTACCCATTCTTAGGTAAGATCCATATTGACTGGAAAACCCATCAACTAGATCCACAAAATCTAGTGAAAATATGGTAAATTAAAACAAAACATAGTACATGGGCATAAACCGGCACGAGCGCACGCAAAGATAAGCATACATGGCAAATAACTTGTTGCATACGCTTAATTAATTAGGTTAATACAAGTTCAATGTGTGACCAAATTGTAAACAGATGCTACAACGCTTTAGTTAATGTTAGTAACCCGTTCTTACTAAAATGTTGATATGTGTGGAACAAGATTCATTTTATAATTTCAAACTGCAATCGTACAGAAATACATCTCAAAAATATACACGCTTTTGTACTATTCATACCCCCAAAAGGTGAGCAATTTTTCTTCTCGATGGTCATAAATTCGCTCATCATAATTTTTGCTGCTTCGTCGTAATATCATAATCATACTTTGCCGCAGTGATGCGTGAAGCGTAAACGTTCACACAATGCTACACAATCAATGAACAAAAGCAGCCGCCTTCGGTTTCGGATACAAGATTCACAATTTCTTCAACGTTCTTTAACGATCAAAATTTCACCAGTCTTACGTTTTGTGCCAGTGATCAGCGGCTTACGTGCGGATCTATGAAGACGAAATTCATTTTCCAGTTTCCATTATTATTTATCGAAGCTCATTGAATTTAACGTTTTTTTTTGTGTTTGACTCAAACGGAACCAATAAATGTACGGCCGCGGCAAGCAGCATAAATCACGCATAATGCTGAAGGAAAAGCAAGCCGTTTTGAAAAGTCGGCTATGTTGAAGACCGGCAAGTGAAATCGAAAAGAAATTGTATTTCTTTCTTTTTGAACTTGACCTGTCATTTTCGCGGATTCGCTGCGGTAGCGAAGTTTTCTGCATGCTAATCTTTCGGAGAAATTTGTGCTGATAATGCAATACTGCAAGAAAAAGATGGTCAGCTGCGATCTGTTGCTGTACTGGAACGTTTTCCAATTTTCAAACTCATCAAACCACTTAAAATGTATGATTTTTAAAATTTTCCTCTCTAATGATCTTGACGATGGCTCATCGTTGACACTAAGAAATGGGTAACATTGTGGAATAAAACTCATCAGCTGATGTTTATTTTCCAGCAACATATGTGAGTAACTGCGACACATCAGATCGTCAAGAGAAAATGATAGTAATGGCAAAAATCAATCTGAACAGGGGTTATTTTTTCAATAACTCATGAAGAATATCATGCTCAATGCAAATTGGAACTGAGTATTGTAGTTTTCCATTCGGAACGGCGCGAAAGTGAGAGAAGCAAAGGAAACAACTTATTCTCAATTATGAGCGATCTTCATCTCACTTTTGAACCCGGCGTACGCATTACGGAAAACAACAAGCAGTCAAATTTGAGCCAGTTAGAGCTTGGAAGAAGATGCTAATGGATGGATTGCTCGTTCGAGCTCTTGCAATCATGGGTCCGCGTTTTCTCCACGGTTTGAAATGAGCAGATGTATCGGTGTTGTGTGTTGTGGGTCTGTGTAAAGAAACGGGTTAATGGAGATCGATTGTGGAGGGTAGGATAAATTTCATAAACATTTATTCTTCTGCGGAGGTTTTTTTTAATCGTGCAGGAATGTAGCAATGTGAAGGCAAAGCGAAAAAAGAAAGTATGAAAACGTGAGGTCGCAATTTCATAAATAAGCTTTTCTATTTATTGTGGCGATAAACATTCGCTGATGCAATCGGGCGGGTGCCGTGATCGTGAAGATTGATTTTATTGATAGCGGGTTCTAGAATGGTATTTTAAGCATAACATGGTAAATTGTGGATTACTTTTAAAGGATTTGGTTCGTTGCTGAGAAGAGATTAACAAAATAACAGATGCGTATGCTTTGCGGGATATTCTATATTGTTTAAATATCACAAATACAGCTAGAATTATTATTTCAAAAGTCTTACTATTTAATCAAAGCGGCAATACGGGCAGGCTGTCCTTCAAGAATGAAAAAAAATAATCAAGGCATAAGCTATAAGATTTTTTTCTACTCTATTTGTTTCTAAAATTATCTGTTTCTCGAACATTGGTTAGTATTTTTGGTTGTAGCGCTGTCAGGCACTAATTTGTCTTTGCCAAAAAAGAAAAAAACAGAACAAAAAATAAACTGTCTCCAAGAGTCCGATAAATCATCGCTACCTAGCACCGTAACGGTACATCAAGATCCCGAGCAACAAATGGTGAGGAGATGTAGGGACAGAATCAATCTGGAACATCGTCGCACATCGTGCACCAAACACGCTGGAATTGGGATCGCTTTGCAGTGTAGTGTAACATTTTTTTTAGGTCATCCCGTTCAGTGTGAGTTTTCTTTCTCTCTGCTCTGCCACATCCAAAAATAATCACCAGTCGCATCAGAATCAACGCTACGAAATAAAGGCCGCCGGAAAATAACTCTTGCCTTTTCTTTCCGATCTTCTCGCCCCTTCGTGCTGGCTTCTGCCGTGTGAAACGAATTTCAGTAGCGCTACCATCTCAGCAGGACCGTGATCTGGGTATTCAGGGGAGAACACATTCTGGTGTGGCTTTTGTCGACTACCGTAAAATCGTAACTAAGCTGTTCGGTTTTGAGACGCACAATCATCGCGGAGTAAGACGATGGTGGGAGACTATCGGCGAAAGGAGAGCATTAAAGAAGCATTAACGTAACATAGCGCAGATCGAATGATGGCCGACTTATGGGCGAAGGTAGACAAGTCTACAAAACGAGTAATAGGTTTTCGTCACTGACATGACTTTGAGTGCAGATGGTGAGAGAAACATACATCCAGTTTGTGCAGTAAGACTGGATATTGTTGATACCCATACGTTACGCTTCTAATTAAATCCTGTGCAAAATTTTGCAGACTTCGAGTATAATTTTAGATGGCAAAACAAACAGAACAAAAATATTTGCTTAAACGTATAGCTTGGATTAATATTTTTGGAAAAAAGTTAAAGGCATTGCACCATCACAATACTGATTTTACTGGTACGTGTACATGTACGTACAGAGTGTAGTGAAAGTTTCTGGCGCTGGGGCGCTCTGAACTGTGAAGATAAATAAAAGATCTTGTTTAATAAATGATTACGATCAAAATCAACGCACGGTATGGAAAGATTCGGGTCAGAAGAATTGTAGAGTGAGAGTGAACAACAGACACAGCTACTTACACTCACACACTTCCAGCAAAGACTGTGAAGGAAGAAACGAAAAATCAAACCATTCTACAACGGATTTATGTTTACGTGTGGTTGTGATGCAGTCGAAACCAGCTTCGACACGGTCGGCAAAGATTCCACTCCTGAGATGCAACAAAAAGTGCAACGATGGTAACGAAAGTGGTTGAAACTGGCCGGGCACCAAACATCGTGATCAGCAGCGCGGTGATAAATCTCATCAACGCAACAGTGCCCTTTCTGTGTGCGCCCCTATTTCTGAGGTTCAGTCTTCACGAAACGCCCACACACAAACTAGAAACTTGGTGGTTTCACTGCGTCGCTGTGGCCGTGGTTTGTGTTAAAGAGCTCCCTTCGGTGAAAGGTAAATCCCGCGCAGCGGTAGTACAGCATGGAAGGAAGTAGCGAGTTGCAGGTAATGAAATTCCCAACACAAACTGCGAGTTCAATTTTATTTGCCATTCGAACGGTGCTTTCCCTTTGGGCAGTAAAGCTTTGTCCGGTCCTCGGAGGTGATTGTTTCCGAGCCACTGGAACATACAATAAGCTGCTATTGCGAGCTATTCGATGGAGCAGTACTGCTGGGTATGGAGGAACGAACGTCAGCAATTTTGTAGTCTCAACCAACGCACACACTTCTTCCAACCAACTAAACAACCACCCCCACAGTACCCATCAATCTGTCAAACGGACCGATTTTTGTGTTACTGTGTCCATTGGGGTTCGCTCGGCGGAATGAAAACCAGTCACAGCTCATCGATCCCAGCAGAGAAGTTGATTTTTTTAGTATTACTCACATAAACACATTGGCAGTTCTCGCGAATGCAACAGGACGCTGTAGTTTTAACGAAAAAAAATCATCATCCCGAAACAGCGATAAAAACCTGTTTAAATTTGGACTCTGACGGAATGGCAAATCTTCGCACCTATTGGATTTGGCTTGTTTCCTTCTGTGACGCTGGATATTTTTTTGCCATTTAGCTTTTTTATTTTCTGGCTTACTAGTGAGAGCGAAATAAGCTCCAAATTGCACGTAGGTGAAATTTGGCGGTAATGCGAATAACATCGTTGAGCTGTGAGGGTAAGAGTTGAGTGTGCAGTAAATGTGAATTTTATTGAATCAATGTTCTATATTAAGAAAGAGTTCTTTTGGTTTGGTATGTGATGCACGTGAGTCGGTATAAAGTATTAAAGGAGGTAATTTCACATGGTTAAGGAATATGAGTTTCCAAAGTTCGCATTTAAACCACATACGGTACATAAAAATTAACCGATAGAACCGAATTAACGAATAGAGAAGTACACGAAATTTCAACGAAGAATTTAATTCTTCTTATACAGTGTAAATAATTATAATACAGATTATACTTTATACTCTTCATTTAGATTCTTATAGATTGTGTTATAGATATATGTAGATTGGGCATGCAGGCGGTAGGCTTGGTCGGATGTATGGTTTCTCAGCTCAGCGGAACATTCAACCAAACCCAGGCATATTATCGAATCGAGCATTATCAACTAGTTAGATTTGTGCATAATACCAGTGGAGTAGAGTGAATCTTGTATTGTCGCCACGCGGTTAAAATAATAATTTCATCGGTGTGGATTGATAGGGAGTGTCTTTGTTTCCTTAATTGAACTCATTGAACTGAGTTGCAACGATCGTTTAAAGTGCGGTTGATTTTTTTTTCACTATGACGGCTTCACAACTCCTCAACCAATGTGCCGCATTGTATACGAAAGCGAACCTAAAAATAATCACAGGAATGCATGATGCTGAGTGTGTCCGTTTGTGCAGTGGTTAACGATTCCCTAGGAAGCTGTCTACATAGCACTGTAGAGCGATCGTAGATCCGATGCTATTTATCTGCCAAAAAAGGGTTACACGTCTGCACCATCATTGGTCTATAATTGTTTCGAAAGCCTTTCGTTGCTTTCCGGTTTGGTGTTAAGGAGCATCGTTGCGCGTTGGAAAGTGAACTTTCATCTCGTTTCGTGCTATTTATGGCAGGCACAACAATTAGCTAACGGTATCTTTCCCTTATCCAAGGTTCAAAACGGCGCCAACCAGGTGATGGCGTCTTAGACGGTATGCCCTTTTTATTTAGTCTCAAAGACTGCATTGATCAATACTACGTAGTTGAGTAGTTACGGACATTCTATTAACTGTAGCTCAATCGTATTCTAAGTTTTTGTTTGAGAGATAAACCTGAAGACCCACCTTTGCCATGATACCGTGTGATGATGATGTTATGCATGGTTTGCTGTTGTGAAACAGACACAAACATCGAACACTTAATTTCGATGGCTTCATCTGCTGTTTTCAGTAGTTGTTATTATGTTTTTATTTTGCTTCTTTTTTTGTTGACTGCATGGCCGTGATCAAATCGAGCAGAAAACAATAGCTTCATCGCATGACAGAAGTACCACAGGCAAACAGATAGTGCAGCTCGCGCTATGTACACTTTCAATCTAAAAAGGGTAAACCCTGAATGCTTTTAATGTGCATCACGTTGTGATCAACGAACTGGAACCGACACAATCACGTGCGTTCGGTGACGTGCTGTCAACGGGACATACTTATGACAGCGTTTATGCAGATTATGATAATGATTATGAGTAAGATGAAGCTTTATTTGAGAATCGCTAGCCACTGTCTGTGCTTGTTGAACAACACGGTTTTTATTCGATAAATAAGTGAGCAACTCACATAACTTCAAGCAATAGTAAAAAGAAAAGCCCATTTTTGTTTGCGTACAAACCTTTTTGGGGGGTCTTATCAACTTTATATTCTTCCACACCGATTAACTAAGGGCATCGGACAACCAAAACACGCAAGTGTTCGCTAACGGTACTACGTTCATCCGGTCTGCCTCGAAATGTACGGTTACTGTCCATTTAACTGTTGTTGTCATCCTCAGCTGGGGAAACATTTGCCATTTCCTGTGTGCATACATTTTGCGTCCAACGTAACGAACGCAATGGCTCTATAGGTGTAAATGTTGGTCCCTATCTTCTTGCAACATAAATTTAGGAAACCACGAAAGTGTTCGGCTTTTTTGCATAGCGCAAGATAAGCTATGACGTCTATCACAAATTTACACTCGCGAAAGATCTTTAGTGTGTTTATCGGAAAGAGAGAGAGAGAGAGAGAAAAAGAGAGAGAAGAAGTTCATCGAGATGGCGATGTCTGTCAAACAGTGAATCTGATACCGAGAAGTTGGTGCTGTTTTTTTGTTCATCGACTAGAGAGTTTGTTCGAATGTTTTTGGCATTGCGTATACAAAATTGTTGGATGTGATACGAAGGATGTTTCGTCTTCCTCTCCGATAGTACGATGTCTGGCTTTCGCGTCATTCACTCAACGAAACGCCCAACAGCTGGTACTAATTTTAAATTTTAAAACGTTGTTTATTTATTCCACGACTCAACGTTTCCTCCGCTTACCTCCACTTCGACCATGCATATCGCCTATCAGCCGATGTCGGAAGGAAATGCCAAACACCGAAACGGGTGGTCCAGGCAGGTTGGGAGCGGAGGTTACCGATGTGCTTTGCATTTGGATTCAATCTGTACGCGGACACATTTTCCCAGCTCCAGGTCTGTTTGGGCACCAACACGGCGGTCTGACGTAATGACCGAGGAAATACAGTGGGAAACACACATCGTTTGCAACCGAAGGTTTGAGTATAAACAAAACCATGGCGGCTAACTTCCATAGGGGTTTGATGAGGGTGGTCACTTCCATCACGGGCTTTCGTCGAAACGGTTCACACAACGTTTGAACCAAGCGGGAGCAGCGGGAGAGTGTTGCAAAGTGTGGATACCAAGATTAAAACGCGTTTTCGCACGATTCCCTCGCGAGTTGCATACATAAATTTGTAAGAGTAACATTGTATGAATGTTGCCTTGTTGTTTCGATGCTCACACATCTAGTGTTTCCAGGGTGGCAATTTGTGTGAACTAATGTATGTGCACTCTGCCACCAGTTTCAGCATTTGAAAATTTTCTCTGGTGATGTAGTGATTTGTTTGTTCTAGGTGCAATGATGCATAATTTAAATTAGAATGTGCATACTTATCTCCAATCTCTTTTAAGGCCCGGCACAGAAATATATCCATCTATCCTTTGACATAAATGTTATGTTTTAATTAGAATACACAAAAATACCAACTTAAATGAGCTTTGTCAATAGTTTAAAGAACGTGATATGGCGTCCACAAAGCAAAATAAAATAAACGCCTGCCTGTGATGCGTCATCAGTGACGCTCATCGAATGAGTGGGTTAATTAAGTGGAATACCCTTTTCAATTAAAACACAAGCCTCCCTTTGCCCGGTCGTATGTAGCAACATGGAACTTGCTTTCCCCACCATATTTCGGACCGTGTCATGTACTGTTTGGGAGCGGTAATTGAACGCTATTGAGTGAGAGTATGTATCGTTGAAAGCTTAGCGAAGTAGTTGACTCGCTTCCACATCATAGCGGCGTATGTGCTACTGGGGAATGCAGATACGACAGTTTTTACGAACTCAAGTCAAGAAGCCCTTTTCTTGGAGACTATCTGTTTCTTTTTCTTAGCTTAACGACCTGTTAGGTCATGCGGGCTGTATAATGGTTTACTAGGCATATACATACCATGTGTCCGGATAGTCCGTTATTCCTACGGTAGAACGTTCGGGATAGAATTCAATACCAAATCCTGGCAAATATTGAATAGTATTTCAACAATACTGAATTCTTTTTACGTATCATGTATGAGAATACTTTTTATTTTTTTCCTGCCAGTTAGGAAACACAAATTCATCAATGAATCAGCGCATGGCATATATGTAGCATTTCAATCGTATTTGCCATCATCGAGGTTTTATTCTGAGTATAAATAGCACATGAAATGATGAAAAGTAACAGGGTGTGTGTAAAATTAGTTCTCGTTCTCATCCTGCTTGGCCTTTAGGGTAATGTTGGAAATCTCTTTGAAAATACGTAGCATAATTTTATCACACTGTTAGAGGATTAAATATAAAGTATGACACCTTATACACAAAAACTTATGGTAACAAACAAATACGCTGATAACGTCCGCGTGGTAAATATTAATCGCATTACATCATTTTGCACCTTTGGTGCCTACAAATATTCCTGTATATTTGTTATAAAATATCTAATTTAAAAATGTTCAAAAAATAAAAACAAAAACAATCTG
>KZ063974.1:12319-28339 GCA_002091835.1 Anopheles maculatus | reverse complement strand
GAGGACCTTTGAATTCTTGAAGGAAGCACCGTGAGCTAACACTTCTAACAGCTACAACTTAGCTCTGGATAATGTAAACTACAAGATGAGCGCATCAAGACTGGTTGAGCCCCAATGTTCTCCACAAGTCCTGATGTCCAAGACATTTTTTCCCCTTAGGAACGAATGGAATGCCATTGAATTCCGGGTTTATATAACGCAGCTAATAGGACAGGATGCGCTTAGGGGAAAGTGTCCACAGAAAATGGTTTTGGTGTTGTGTGCTTTACCAGTCTTCCATCAGCCCACAGGTAATCAGGCTGATGATTATTCAAATGAAGGTAGGGTGATAATGGAGTGCTTTGCTGTCTAGCAGTGGGACAGCAATCGAAATTGGGTACGGAACTCGCCGCACCGTAGCTGGAATTGCGAGACACACACACACAACATACCACATCGCCTGACACTTTATGGCTTGATTAACGGCCCTATTGACCTTTTTATTTTGTCTCGCCATATACACACACACACACACAAGCCCCGTAGCCTGTACATGTCCAATTTGGTGGGGTTGTCGCTTGTTGACACAGCTCGTGGCCCATGTTTAGGGGGTGACAAAACTCCAGCACACCAGCTGCGAGGCAGGTTCGGAGCGATAAGATAGGCCAAGCCCTGAGCCCAGAACTTTTTGGAACCGGTTCACCCTATCCAAACATCGTAAGAATGCTTGGGTCAATAGCGAAAATCGACCACCCGATCTAACTATCCTAAATTTAGCTCTCGGTGCGCTCAACAAAGAACTGGTCACTGCGGTCCGGTTGCACTCCAACAAGATTTCGTGCAATCAGGTGGAGCAGTTTATTGATAAAACATTCTCCCTTCTGTTAGGACGCTTGCGATGACTCGCACGAGGTGCCTTTCCGTGGGCACCCCATCATGTATCATATGCTCGCAAGCTGCTACTGACAAACCGAAACTTTATGTTTGTGGCACATATATATGCCAAAGCAAAAACAAAAAAACAATAACACAATCACAGACACAACAGTGGGACGTCGTTTTATGAATGAACTTCATACCGTGTGGATGTCGCAGAAACGATACAGGAGTTCGCTGCAGGCTCGGCGAACACATTGTTCCGCTTTCGCCGATGGGCCTGCCTGGCAAACCAGCTGATCTACTTGCGAACAAAGAAATAACATCCCATCGCCGTGCATCTTTTGTTGTCTAGGGTTGTCGGCGGTTTCGGTGTTCGGCGTATTGCGATCTCGCACGATTGTCTCGACGTTTTCGGTGTTCGGGACCAGGAGTGGTGCAGCTAAAGCAGGTACGGTTAACGGCCGTGTGTGTGGTTGTTTACAGTGCACGAAACCAGGCCACCTAGCTGGTAAACTAATTTGTTGTCGTTTGGCGCATGCATCTCTCCCCTTCGCGCTCTCCTCCCATTTCGGCCAAACCAACGTTGAGCGAGCACGGAAACTGTGCATCTAAATGAGGACAACTTCCGGCAACTGTCATCTCTCCATGGCAACAGTGTTGTACCCGTCGTCATGCCTGAGCATCGGTAATGGTGCGCGAAAGCCGCTAGGATATCCCATGACTCACGTCACAACGAACCGCAGATAGGATGCCCGATAGCCGGCGTATGCAGGCCGCTTTTTTTAGCATTACGTTTTAGACCAACGCTTGCTTGCGGGTGTTTTGGCGGGTGATGTCGGGCATCACAACATTGTTTGCGCGATATGCCTTCGTTTGTCTTAACAGTAGCAAACGTGCGCTGCTCGCATCTCCATCAGCGAGTTCCGTATAATGAGATCCTTCCATTTCCCGATCGGTATTAAATGTCATGGTTTGGTTCTTGTTTTGGTTGAAAATAACCCAACCAACGTATCAACTTTCATCATCAGTAATAATTCGGCACGTTCGCTGAATACTACCGAATGGATAAGGAACGCTCAGACATTCTCGCTACGGACATTTGGACCAACACCGACAGGCACAAGAATTGAAGCGTGAAGGTCATGTTCAACGATCCAGACGCTACGTTCGGATTGTTTGCATTTAGTTTTGGTGAGTGAGCTCTTGATCGGCGAATTCCAAAAAAATTGTCCTCACACATCTGTCAGTTCGCACGGTATCGATTCACTTCGAGACGCGCCAATTAATCGTGCAGTAATGGGGGAAAAAAAAAACGGGTGCTCGATTAATCATGTACACGGGCTAACAATTAAGCCGGACGGAAAGGCGAATGGTGTGCTTCGTGTTTTTTTTTTGCTTTCTTGCTTTCGTTTTTGGCACCAAGGTGGAATGTTTCACCCTCACGCGATAGGGCACTGTGGTCGGTTATTGTGGAAATGATGATATTGCTGTCGGCATGGGGAAAGATGCTGACGGGATGAATCCACGCCTAGATGCTAATTAATGTACTGTGTGGTTGATATATATATAATCCGTTTATATATATTTAAACCATTCCCAATTGAACATTTGCCAAGCGTCACCTAGCGTGACAAATGGAGACGACAGTGAAGCAGGCTTAACAGCACGCATTCCATTTCATGATAATTGTAACGTGCCTGACGCACACAGTTAGCAGTCATTTAAGCGAGCTAGAAATTATTGGTGAATATGACTGAAGCAAAATTAGCCTAAAATAGAATGATTGGTACTGTATGAGTAGAGGACCTTTGAATTCTTGAAGTAAGCACCGTGAGCTAACACTTCTAACAGCTACAACTTAGCTCTGGATAATGTAAACTACAAGATGAGCGCATCAAGACTGGTTGAGCCCCAATGTTCTCCACAAGTCCTGATGTCCAAGACATTTTTTTCCCCTTAGGAACGAATGGAATGCCATTGAATTCCGGGTTTATATAACGCAGCTAATAGGACAGGATGCGCTTAGGGGAAAGTGTCCACAGAAAATGGTTTTGGTGTTGTGTGCTTTACCAGTCTTCCATCAGCCCACAGGTAATCAGGCTGATGATTATTCAAATGAAGGTAGGGTGATAATGGAGTGCTTTGCTGTCTAGCAGTGGGACAGCAATCGAAATTGGGTACGGAACTCGCCGCACCGTAGCTGGAATTGCGAGACACACACACACAACATTCCACATCGCCTGACACTTTATGGCTTGATTAACGGCCCTATTGACCTTTTTATTTTGTCTCGCCATATACACACACACACACAAGCCCCGTAGCCTGTACATGTCCAATTTGGTGGGGTTGTCGCTTGTTGACACAGCTCGTGGCCCATGTTTAGGGGGTGACAAAACTCCAGCACACCAGCTGCGAGGCAGGTTCGGAGCGATAAGATAGGCCAAGCCCTGAGCCCAGAACTTTTTGGAACCGGTTCACCCTATCCAAACATCGTAAGAATGCTTGGGTCAATAGCGAAAATCGACCACCCGATCTAACTATCCTAAATTTAGCTCTCGGTGCGCTCAACAAAGAACTGGTCACTGCGGTCCGGTTGCACTCCAACAAGATTTCGTGCAATACCAGGTAAGGTATATGCGCTGGATGCAAATCGATTGCAGGTGACGCGATGTGCGTGTATGATGGTAACCTTCAAACTTACTGCTGGAGATGAACGCATCCGAGCGTGGTGCAAATTTATTTTCGGCGTACAACTTTTTGCCCAACCAGAATCGTTTCCAACATCCCAGAAGCTCAAGGGTGCGAAGAAGGGCACCGTGCCAAGACAGGGGGTTTGCCTTTGGTGACAACATTCTTCCACACTGAGCGCATACAGTTTGGAAACAGCGATGGCTAAATGTTTGGCGGCGGCGCTTGTACGTACCTGCTTTCAGTTTGGATGTCGTTTCTGCCTCAATTTCCATGTCGATATCAAAGGCAAACCGCTTGCGCGAGTTGTAGTCGTTGGTGCTGGTCATCGTGGGTGCAGCAGGCCTGCCGTGGCTTTCCAAAGTCTCGGGAGATATCCGCAACCGGAGGCTCGCTTTCTGTGGACGGCTTGTAACTGCTGGAACACACCGCTCGCAACAGGTTTCACCGAGCGGGTTTCACTTCCCTAAACACAACTTGCGTACCGGTGTACCGTATGTATCAGAGCTTGCACGGGGATGTCACTACACTTTGCCTGTCACTACAATGTACTAGAACGCGGCTCCACTAGGAAAGCAACAAATGTGTCCGGTCAGCAAATGTGCACACACTAGCTAAATAGAAGAATAGGACACGACAATCACACAACACTCCACAAAACGGCGAACACAGCGAGTGGAGTCACCCTGACCGGGCGACGCAATTGAGCGAAGTGGGGGGTGGTTTATCGATTTCCAACACTTCACATTGTCCAGTTGTACGGGATTGCGTTCCAACATCCACAACCGCCAACGGTCCGAACGGCAAGAAAAGCGACCTCTAACACCGGTGGCAGTCGGCGAGGCGCAACGGAACGGGGTCGTTGATTGTGTGTTTTCGTTTTCGCGCAAGATGCTTTGAAGTGCTTTGAAGCGGGCTGGCGAAACAAAAACACCACGCGGCACCCTTGGCAAGTTGGGCGGTGCGTTTACCAGGGGCAGGGTACGGTCTTCTAGAATCGTCTCCGTATCAAGCTGTAAGGTACCGACGACGACTGGTCACGTATGCGACCGTTACCAAAGTGTCGTCTTTCCACCGAAGACGGTCAGTCATTGGCGTTTCGGCTGGAGAAGGTTTCATCAGCAGCGAGTCCGGGTCCGAGGATACACTCCGCCGTCAGATGAACTGCGTCACCTTTCACCACCATCTTTGCGTACGCACCTCGTAAAGAGCGTATAGCCTCGTGCTCTCTCACTCTCTCTCTCTCATTTCTCTCGATGCTTGGTTGCAACCCGCATCGTTTCTTCCATATGCCGGGTTGTGTTTTATCAACCTACTCTTAAACATTTCGCTTAAAGCGAATGCACAGATTAATCGTTGTGGTGTTTTGCCCTCACTTTACTCTCTCTTTCGCACTTGTGAAGATTAAACCGTAGCTGATTAATGAGGTGATGCGTAAGCTAGCATTTTTACCCTAAACTATCTCGCTTCTTGCTTGCTCATCTCGCTCTCTCTCTCTATCTCTCTCTCGATTGCTCATATTTTGCGGATTATTTATTACACATCTAATCATACGACGAAAGCGGTATTAAACTTCATTTCACGTTCTCATCTTACGCATCTGCACACACACACACACACGCGCACGCGGTAAGCTATCTCGCTCTCACTATCTCTTTTCTTTTGTTTATTTTGGTTTTAATCTAAATGTACTTTCACTCGGAAACGGTTATTATTTTCCTTATCAGGGCTGTCAAAGTTAGGGAAAAGATTGCACAACAAATGGTAATATAGATCCCTGCTTGTGGGCTGGATTTACGTACTCGAAGACGAACTGGGAGCTACAGTACGCAGTCAGAAATTTGCGAGGCATTAGAATTTTTGGGGGGTTTTTGGCAGCATTCTTCAGAAGAAACCATCTTCATTCCATATGGTCTAGATATACTAATCACCTTGCCTGAATCATGGGTTCTTTGTTTTTCTATTGCGACTCAGCGCGACCGCACGATGCAGTAGATTCGGCTTGGTGTACCTTCACCAAGGTCGCTCTCCGGCTGTGCGGGATATGCACACGAATATTGTCCATGTATGCATGCGATGCCCCAGCTGCGGCTGCGACATTCGCAGCAGCAGTGTTGCATCCCCCAAAACGAGTGCACCGCTGCAAAACAAAACACCCGATAGCTTCACGCAACTGTAGTACGGATGTGCGCGTGCCACGCACTATCAGCTGACGGGCGAATTGGTGTTGGTGGTGGTGGATGTAGCCTCATGGTCGCTAAAGCACACCCGAATTTACATCTGACGCTTATCAACCTTCTTCTTCTTCTGGCACTGCAAATCTCGAGAGAGTGAGAGAATCTGTAGGCATGTGGGTTTGTGATTTGCGGGACATTTTATTAATCCCGCATAGCACAGATTCCTGCAAGACTTTTGATGGTATGGATAGGGATGGATTATACCTGTGGTGAACCGGCGTGTGACTAATATCAAACCCGGTTTTCTTTGTGTGTGGAAGCGTCTTGCCCGAATCGGACTATGACACAGTGCACAGGAAACAAAAACACACACACACAGCTGAGATTGAGACTTCATTTATAGGAGGACTGCCGCTTCTTTGATTGTAGAAAAGTGTGGACTTTGATGGGCTGGTTGATGGTTTTATGCGTCGCCTTAATTATCTGGGCCCATCCTAAGGTACACTGGGTCTCATGCTTACATGTGTTGACTCTGGGAGATGACTCGGGCAACTAGCTGGCTACATTCCGCCTGCACACTTACATATGCCCAAGGGTTTTGGTTCCCTTGATTATCGCTACTTAAATAAAGATAATACACCGTTTGACAGTGGAATCTTTCGGCCAGCTTCCGGAACAGTGTTAAGGACACGTCGGCACGTCTGGTGCAACGCAAGACGGACACACACGCACACTACTGAACGCATTAAAATGAGCAAATCATCAAAACAACGAAACAAACCGGACTGGTGCTGGAAAGCTTTCCCCTTTTCCCCCTATCTACCCATCCACCCCGGGATTCTCTCCGACTCAACATGCAGAGTTTTAAGTTTGTGCGTTAAAATAGAGCTTCGCTCCACTCGCTAGCGCTGGTCTTCTCACCTTCATCACTTTCCGGCTAAACCCGGCCGCTTGCTGAGACTACCGTGAGCTTACTAGCGTGCTCGTTCATGTGTCCGTCTGTCGGTGCGGTCGGTGTTCCTCGTACCGCATGCATATATACACACGCCCGCATGCTTGGTGTGTTGGCGCCACCACCCCCTCCAAAAGCCCCACCCTACTTCCATCCTGCTCTGTTCGGTGGTTGGAAAGCTTTGCCTGCGTTAGACTCGCCCGTTTATTCGCGCGGGTCGAGCACTTTTGCCCGTGTCGCTGCGAGAGAGCCATCCGGCATCACGTCGTACACCACGCGTACGCAGTATGATGGTGTTGATGCACCATTGGTCGTGAGCGACATGCAGCAGCTATGATTTGCCCACTCGCTTCCGCTGTGAAAACATTTCCCCGCAGTACCGCAATTTGACGGTTTGTAATCAAATCACAGCGTAACACAGCGGTGGCATGATATTTGGCAAACCGAAAAATGTGCTAATAAAAACGGGATGACACGTGTGTGTACACGCGAAGGCGCACGCGTTGGCACACCACATCACCAGCTTCATACGAAACGCATACAGACACACCCCACCTATACATGGGCGCGTGGAAACAGAGCGAAACGCAACACCACCTAGAACAAGTTAGCGCTGTTGGCGTACAGAGAAGGTGTTTTGAAGAAGTACTATTTCTAAACTGAGAATACACTATTGCGACCGAAGGTGAGGCGTTTGTGTGTTCTGGAAAATGCGGAGCGTAGTTTTGATGAGTGGCTAATGCCATCATTTCCCATCTTAAGCTTTGATCCTACCGATACCTTCGCCTGTCTCTTGGATGTGATCCGACAGTATCGGTACATCGGTGTAATTCTGATATTACCCACAACATCAGAGACTAGTCAAGCTCGCTGCACAGTAGTGAGGTGTTGGCATGCCATTACAGGTTTTCCTGGACTTACCCGTATCTGGATACTGGCCCGAATAACCCACCACTCAGGAACCGACAATACCTGTCTTAGAGGTAGTAATAAGTCCAGCTTTTGGACTAAGTGGACGTGCCAGTAGAATCTGCAATTCCGCTCTGAGCAAGTTTCTCTAGGTTGCGGGTGCTTCGGATGGTTTTATTACGCCAGATTATACTCCAATGCTCGAGATCTCCTGATAGTCAGACATGCTTGATTCTGTAAATTTTGATTCTGGAGTAAACTTCGAAGCAAATATGAAGTAAATCTCACATCAACGTACTATAGCCTAGGTGACGGACTCGGCCGGGAATTTCTGGCTTCTTTGACTTGAATTTATCGATAGCAAGATAATCAGTCCACAGAATTGCGACATCCAGCCCTGCTCAAGGGCAACATCAAGTACAGAATCTACAAACAAAATCAATTGAGATTACTGCTACTTCTTGTCCTCACTCTCAGATACAGCTCAGGATGGCTGTCTCTAGCTATAATAAATAATACAAAGACAATGCAGTCTGCTTACAAACAGCTTCGTTCGTTCTAGTGTTACCCGGTGAGCCACTCTACGTGTGCCACAAAAGGCGCCTCACAAAGTTTAATCCAGGCTTTTGCATTGCGTGTCGCGCGAATCACACCTCTTTTTTTTTGTTCACACGCTCGCTCCAAACCGGCCGGACGCTGTACATCCATGAAGGGAGCAGGGGGCGGTTAATGGGACGCTTAAAGGGGTGTGGCAGAGTATTTGTTTACCACTTTGTATACGAAGCAGCGCTCGTCAGCAGTTATTGCGACCCATCCCTTGGTTAGGTTACCTAGGCAATGCTGGGCCACACTGGCACAACAAAACAACGCACACACACAGTCTCACACAAATATACGTTTTTGCTTAGCTTGCATTGTGTTATGCAAATCTTGACGATTTGTTGGATGTGCTCGGGAAGTATCCCGAGTAATGAAGTAAGCGCTCAGATTATTTTAAACATGTTCAAGATTGTTTTGATCATACTGTCCTATTTTTGTGTGTTCACAGCACCTTATCTATGACACCACGTTGAGACAAACAGACAGTAAGTAAATCTGGCTATCGGGCCGTAACGTGTGATAACGCTTCGATAATGTTTTCGATAGCCAAGCCGTATTGAGCTAGTTGTTGCTAGTACAACATCGTGCTACTTATCGCTTCAAAGCGTCAACACGCTGTACCGTGTAAATAAAGCTGCACTCGTTATCGGTATTTCCCGTAGGTGTTAGACGAGTGCCTACTTAGCGATATAACGAGCTCGTCGGAAGTTCCGGCTGTTGATTGGCCAGCATATAGGAATGCAAGAGAAACAAGCCGCAACCAATTGCGCATCAACACTGTTCGGAATTGTGTGTTACAGATAAGCGAGTAAATAAGTTTGAATACTTTCGTTAAATGATATTGCTTAATTGTTTCTTTTTCTTCACTAAATGAACTACTGTATGTACTTCGCTAATACATCGTGCCTTGTTTACATTGCCATAGCACCGCCATTTTTGGCTTGCGATATTGAAACTAATTTTGCACCGCACTGATACACCGTGTTTGTGTATCGTATAACTTAAAGCTCAATAAATAGTTTGATCAATTTTGTAGCAAAATTTGGTCCCTAAAGTAAAAAAAAATATTGGAAAAATAAATAAATGAAGCTAGGGTAGGCGTTACACGTGTTAAGCGTAATCGGTGTAACATTGCCGGAAGACATACATTCCCGATAAGGATGGTCTTGGTGGGGCTTAGGTTAGGTTCTTCTCATGCGCAACTGTTCCTCGTCCTCAAATCCTGTGAATGCACGAAACAAAACAGAACGTTACTAAGGATGCACACGCTACAAGGGGCACAATAAATCTGCATCTTACGCTGATATCCGGAGCAACTTCCGGTAGATTCGTTTCCCGCGCCGTCACCAGATTTCCGTGGCGTTTCTTCGTACCGCCAGGTAGCGCACGGATCGGTGTAATATTTGTCCGCCGGTCCATTAACGCGTCCCGTACCAACCAGCTCGATGCGTTCGAGCAGCTGATCGGTACAGTCCTTGCCCCTGGTAACCTTGCTCAGGTTCGCCAGCAGAAACTCCTTATCCTTCGCCTCCATACAGAGCAGCTCCTTGAGCAGCTTCACCTTCGCTATCTGGGCGCGCGATTTGGCACGCAGATAGTACGTGACGACTCCCATCGTCAGCAGCACACCACCGATGATGGCTGGTTTGGTGATGTACACGAACACGCGCCAGAACAGGTGCTCTTCGCGCAGCTTCAGTATGCCCTGCATAAACAGCTGGTACATGTACTCGGTGCCACGGAACGGTCCACACCCGGCACTCACCGGGACCTGCATGATGATGTAGCCGTGCGTGAGTAGTACACCGAACAGCGACACAAACACCAGCACCAGGAAGAGTGTTTGCGTTTGGCTCGAACGCCACAACCGGGCCGGCGGTTGGCAGAGATAGATCAGCTCGAACTTGTTGATGTAGAAGACGAGCAGCAGCTTCAGGGCGACAAGCAACACGAGCAGGGGCGCAAAAAGTACCCCGAACCACAGCAACGTTTGATTGTACACCAGCCCGAGGCTGTGCGTTTCGATGCAGAACGGTGGTGGTGTAAGGTGGCGTGCCAGCACGCTTGCCGGTGTTGTGCTGGACGCCGGACCATTCCGGACCGTACCGTAGTGAGCGTGCAGCAGATAGCGTACACCACGCACCGCGCACAGCAGCACGGTCGAGATGAAGAAATCCACCACCAACAGTCGGTACAGCTCCTGGCCGATGAGTGTCTCCCAGCAACCGGTAGCGGTGTGGGTCCGCGTCAACCAATACGCCAACAGCACACCGACGATCGTTAGCTGGAGCAGAAAATGGCGCAACAGGTTGATGTTGAGTCGGGTCGCCACCTGTCGGTACTGTTCGAGCTGGCCAAGCAGCTGACAGGCGTATCCGAACGCGACCATCGTCACATTCGACACGACCGACACGTACAGTGCGGACCAAGCGGTAAAGTGATCCGTCTCGCCGAACCGTACCAACAGTGCCCACAGACTAGCGGCCACCGCACTGATCATGGCGAGCACGGTGACGTGCACTACCAGGCGGAGGGCTTCACGCCGCAAACGATGCCACCGGCCGGCAACGAACGGTGCACGGTTCCGTTGGGCCAGATAGTCCCGCAGCTCGTTCAGTATGGTGGCGTGCTTGAGCCGGGCCGCCTTCTCATTCGCTATTCCATAGTCCCACGAGCAGACGATCTTGTGCGTCAGGATGTTCTGTACCGTGGCGCTCGACTCGATGAAGCTGACCCGGTACGATCGGCCCATACTGATCGATACGACGACAAACGTTGCCAGCGACAGTACGGTGATGGTGAGGAAGTATGCGTGTGGTAAACTGTACTCGGCCGTACCGGGAACCAGCGTAAACGACCGATTGCTGTACGAACCGTAGTACATGACTGATTCGCTAAGGTAGCCCTGCAGTAGAGACGATAGGTACGGTAAGTATGTAACAATTTTGGTTTTGTTTTTCGTTATTAATTAGTTTATTTGCAGATCTGACAGCTGTCGTCCTGGGGGGGGGGCGCCTAAAATCTGCAAACTTACCGTTTCAAAGCATCCTTACAATTGCATCAAATCCGAAAGCACACGAAACAGAGAGGAACCAGGTTCCGATAAAGGGTTTTAAATGCGCTTCTCAATACCATACACGGTCAGTGGCAGATCAAATCCCTTGGAAACTTTTGGCGGAATGTACGTTGGCGATTTAACCACATCAATCAACGAGTCCCCTTTACATGAGGCACTTAAAAAAACACTCAAGGCCGTTTACATGGGATAGATCCGCCACCGCATACAACAAGTCCTAAAGAACATCAAACCGCTTACCTCGCCGGTGAACAGATCGCGCAGATGAAAGTCCTGCCGTGCATTAACGTCCCGCACCGAACCGGCTGGCTCATGGCCGGCCAGCAGCTGCGGAAAGATGACGAACGAACCGATAAACAGCAGCAGCACCAGATTCAGCACCAGCAAGCGTCTCAGAAACTTAAAGTACGCACTGATGCGGCTACCGAAGTGTCCCTCGATCTGTTTCATGCTGCCGTAAAACAGCTCGAAGTTGGTGACGAAGCTTTTCAGCAGCTTGACGGCCCGCGTCACGTACAGCTTACCGCTGTACCGGTACCGGCGTATCAGCCCGATCGATTTGGAGCGGGTGGCGCGCCGGTTGACGGTTTGCGACAGCTGTTCGCGGATTTGCCGCTTGGTGGAGATTTTGTGTGCGATCGATTTGATCGTTTCGATGCGTAACTGTTCCGCGATCGGATTGTCCTCCATCAGCTGCTCCCGTTGGCCGAGCTCCATCGTGATGTGATCGACGTCGGATGCGCTGGTCGTTATCAGATCACCATCGATCGAGAGCGCTGCGAAAGGAAGCACAGAAGCGTCATGAATGTGTGCGCCCGAAGGTAGGCTTTGCGGTTCACGAGGATACACACTTTTCTGTATGCGAGACGGCATCAAGCGGATGGTTTTGTTGTATACCGTGCGTTTGTTGTTTTTCACACTCCGACCAAAGTTACTTGACCAGCGCCGGAAGCTCTGCAGGGGGAAAATCTTGTCAGTACGCGATTTCCAACAGCGTTGCGTGGTGGGGTGAAACCATACTCAATGACAGTACTTACCTGCGAGAAACTAACATTGACACCTTGAAATTGATCCTCCTGGCTGGCGAGTGGGCTACCCGTCGGTGCAAACAGGCCCACCTCGTGGCTCAGCTGTGCCTCCGTACCGTCAACGTCCTGCAGCACCTCGATTTTATCCGCTTCCGGTGGAGTCTTCGATACACCACCACCATCAATACCATTGATTCCCAGCTGCTGTCGCCCATTGCCAACCTCATTGACTTCCACGCGAAATGTCGCCTCGTTCAGTACGGCACGGTGACGGGCCATTGTCGTAGCGAGAGCACGCGCTAAGGTCGCTGGCAATGCTACCAACACCTGGGCAACCTTCGTCGGACGAGGTGCGGCCCACGTCTAATTGCGCTGCGGAGCCTCGGCGATTCTCGGCACTGCACACTCGGGTTGTGTCAGTAGTGCTGTGCCATTATCGGAGAATTGTTTGAGCAAGATGACTGCCCAGCACGTTTGATCTGCAATTTGCCCCCCTCGCTGAAAGGAAAGGGAGAGCGTTCTTTTTACGACGAGTCTTAATTGTTTGTTATCGATGTGTACACCTACGTTTGCTACGGCAATTGCGAAAGTTTACATTCCGAAACGGATGACAGCTGAAGTGGGTAACAGTTGCATCGGGACAATCGGTATACAGTTCGTTTACATGGTTCTGTGCATCCGCGTGCTGTGGTTGTGTTTGTGTGCTTACAATTTCATCGCAAACATCGAATGCGTGATGTAATGAAAACTTTTCCGAACTGCAAAGCTTACGTGTGCAGAAATGAAACATTTTCACGAAATATTTCATCGCATTGAAATGTTTCACGGTGGCAGTTGACGGTAAGTTTGATCGTAACGGAAAAGAATCTCGTACCGTGTATTACAGTTGAGCAAGCGGTGCACAAGACGTAGTGAAGATCATTTGGAATATCTTGAGCTGAAGTAGAATATTTCTAGCGAAAGCGCAACAAGCTCCATACCGAAGCTCCATAAAGCAACGTTCTTCCATAACATCCGGCACAGATCCGTCATCTCAAGAGACGATTCTCCGACGACCAGTCGCGTGCTACCGTTGTCACCATTATCGTGAACGTCAACAAGTTCAACACCCTGCAACACAACATGATTCAAAGCCACTTCGGTGAGGAATCGCCTACTCATTCCTATCAGTAATGCGCAACAAAAACACTTCTACTCCCTTATATTCAAGTCCCTCGTGCCGTTCCGCCATTGCCGCTATCAAGATGAAAAGTCTTCTGGTTTTAGTTTCCTGCCGACCTCCCGTACGACACAAACCGCCCTCCATTATCAGCCCCCGGGTCGGTTGGCGCATGAGTGAGTGTGTTCGGGTGGACAGGTGTGCAGTAAAAAGGTGGCGATTATCGTAATGCTCGAGTTGATCCGTCGATTACCTCCGGCCATTGATCCAGTTGTCACGGGGACGATAAGATGCGTGCAAAACCATGATAATGTCTACCGCTATCGCTTATTTATGACGTCCGATTCGAAGGGCGCTGGGTGCTTTATATTGTGTTTGATCGATTGTGATTGCTTGCACAGATGCGGCATCCGGTGGTCGCGGTGATGCGGTGCAGAGCGCAAGATGCAAACGAGATTTTAACATCCATTCTCCAGCACTAGGTTACGGGAAGTTGCGTTGGGCCTTTAGTTTTAGCAGGCAGTTTATTACACGCTTTCCAACATATCGATACCCGGAGGGTGGGTTTTTATTCATGCAGTTTTGCAATTAGTGATCGAAGGTGGCGAAGACAATCGGTAATCTAGACCGACTGCTGCAGTCCACCACACGGCCCTAATGAGTTACATCGATCGGTTTATCGCTTTGCAATTGCTCAATTCCAACTGATAATGGGGCACTCTTATTTTTCTGCATCACCTCCAGTGTGCGTCCACTGGTATGGTTTTTATTTTCGGGAATTGTGTCAAAGTCCGGTACGGCTTGAATTGCCAAACATCGGATCACACACGGTAATGCTACTGTGGCCACTTCCCGAAGTATCGAAGTGTCATCGCTTGATAGCAATATAAAAGAAAATAGTGTAGATACCGCAGCTGTACGAATCTGAAGTAGGAGAGCGGTAGTCTCAAGTGGAATGTGTACCATCCAGACACCTGTTTTCTGGCAGTGTGCTGTTGGAGGACCCTCTAATCACCACTGCTCTTTTGTCGCGCGCTAGCTCAATCTTATCAGCCACATTTTGCACCGTATCTCGTGACGAATCGATTAAATTGATCTATTCGAGCAGAATCAAGCAGATGGTGCGATGGGAGGATACCGAGCTGACCGCTATACTCCTAGCGCGACCGGTAGCTGTTGCGTCCAGTATACTTCGGAGCACCGTCGGGACCGGAGCGCCGTAATACAACGCAACTTCAAACGCACCAGTCCTCGATCAACGTCCTTTCCGCAACAGCATTCGATCAGCGCAGACCGTACTGACAGGTGGTACGCGATACGGTTGGCAGCACCAGAGCGTGCCAAGTGTTGCAGCAAGTGTGCATTGTGCTAGGTCGTAAGAGTGAGAGTGAAAATGACGGGCGGTACCACGGTGGCAGGCCTGCTGGTGCTGGTAGTGCTAGTGATACAGTGCTGCGCTGGGCAGGAAGAGTACCACTGCGTAATGCACGATGTGTGCGCACAGATTGGCATTCACGCCCAGAACTGTCCGGTAAAGATGGCACCCAAACCGCTAACGGAACCGGTTGCGTTGGAGATCATGCACCGGCGGTGTGGATGGATGTTTCCAACCGACGATACGCCGGTGTGCTGTGCGGTGAGTCAGGTGATTGAGATGGACAAGAATTTCCAGCAGGCGGAGGGACTGTTCAGCCGATGTTCGACCTGTCTCACGAACATGCTGTACAGTATCTGCAGTTTGGCGTGCCATCCGGAGCAGAGTCGTTTTCTGACGGCTTAGGTGTGGATGGATGTTTCCAACCGACGATACGCCGGTGTGCTGTGCGGTGAGTCAGGTGATTGAGATGGACAAGAATTTCCAGCAGGCGGAGGGACTGTTCAGCCGATGTTCGACCTGTCTCACGAACATGCTGTACAGTATCTGCAGTTTGGCGTGCCATCCGGAGCAGAGTCGTTTTCTGACGGCTTACACCGAACCGGTGACCGGGGTGTACGTCGACCGGGTCGACTACCGCATCGATCGCCAGTACGTCCAGGATACGTACGACTCTTGCAAGGGTATCGTACTACCGTCCAGTGGGAAGTACGCGATGGACGTCGGCTGTGGGTTCTGGGAAGCGGCCGGTTGTACGGCCGAACGTTGGTTCCAGTATATGGGTGCGGCCGACAATGAGTTTGTACCGTTCGAGATCAACTACCTGTACGAGGAGGATCCGGCGAAGCGCTTCAACCAACCGGTAAAACACTGCAACGAAGCGTACGAAGGTTCGTACGCTTGTTCCTGTGTCGATTGTGACGAAAGCTGCCCGACGAGTGAACCACCCCAGCCAAAGGATCCGGGCTTTATGGTCGGTGATCTGAATGGTATCACCTTCACCGTAGCAGTTGTTATCGGTGGTATTGGGCTGGTTTGCATTACACTGTCACTGCTGTTCGGTGGGAAAAAGCGGTCGGATCGTCAGTTGCCTGATTTGCCCGCCATTTTGGGTGGATTCCCGTCCGTCAATCGTGCTCTCGGTCGCTTATTTACACGCTGGGGCACCTGTAAGTCAATGCGCATACGCACCTAC
>LULA01015583.1:0-30434 GCA_002091835.1 Anopheles maculatus | reverse complement strand
CGTTTTGATCGAGAGAGTAACGCAATGATTTCACAACAATCGACACCCGAAGCTCCGTTGCAAGATTAAAAACAAAGCAAAGACACACACTTAAACAGTCGCTAAGCGATTACAGTAAATCCGTAGGAACCACCGAAGGCGAAGGCGTTGTGATGAAACTGTGGGCTCATTCTAGCAATCGATTGTAATGAGAAACGGGGTGCAACGAAATGGTTCGTTAGGTGAAGTCAGTCAGTCAGTCTTTCCGTCCCTGGTTAGGTTTTGTAATGATGTACTGATTTGATTGTTTCTTGTCCAAGGCAACCGTTCACGTAAACTTTAGATCACGCGAGCCAGTTATTGGTGTTGTTGTTTAAGTATTTGGAAACTCTTTGATTGCCCGTGATGCCAGCTTTTAAAACGAGCTACAACTAAATCTATCTTCATCTCTAAACCGAATAGGTCCCAATAGTAGTTGATCAGTTTTGTTTCGTCATAGTTAAACAACTCTTCTTAATCCTCCCACATGCATGGTTGTAGAACTTTCTTCCCCAACCGGTAGTATTGTAAGATACATGAGATACTGATCGTACATCAAGTTATAGTACCGTTTCTAATAGAGTACCAGCAGTCTGACCGTTTCCAACTCGTTAGTTACATCACCCATGATGGCAAGCGTAATATCAAGCGTACGAAATTAAAATGACACTATCCATTTAATACCCAAAAAAAAGGTCAGGTTAAGAGTTGTGTGCATGAAAAGAACATTCAAATTTACTCTTTCTCTCTCTCAAACACACACGTACAACATACGGATCATATGAACTGAGTGACGTGAGGCCACCCGCATATAGAGTCCATTATTGGCTCACGATATATTGACGCGCCATGATGCAACAAATAAACATCAGCGTGTGCAAATTATTCCCAAAAGACTTATAACAAATAATCATGTGCTAGTCTGTAAGTCATTGCAAACTAAAAAAAAACAAGTACACACACACACATTTGGTGAATATTTTACCAGGGGGGTGAACACTAAAACCATGGCAATGTAAACGTATAAGAAAAAAACCCCGAAAAAAATGCGCAATAAAACGAGATGTACTTTAAGAATAAAATAACTAACCATCGTAGCCAACCCAGGGATGTGGTAATCGTACATGCGATTAATCAGAAAACAAAAACAGAAACACAAAATAAAACAAAAAGACCATCTAAAATGGTGGATAAACGACACACACAAAAAGCAATCGCGAATGGAGAAGCTACCAATCCAACCATCAAATGAATACATTAAGTAGAAACGTACGAATTAATAATATCGCTATTCTGGAGCATTACATAAATCCACTTACGCTACTCAATCGAACAACACTACTATCCTGTTAGAGGTTTTGTGCAAAATTGGTTAGAAAACAAAGAGTAGACGTGTAGGGGAAGGAAAGAAGGGGGCGACAGAACGGAACAGGATATCAAATTATCGTTAGGGCGAATAGAAGGAATAGAAGAAAGGACAGGAGAAAGCTGTGTCGAATGGCCTGATGGGAGCGATGGGACTGACAGCATGTGAAAGAAAGAAAGCAAACCCACAAAATAAAAATGAAACCGAAATGATAATTGATCAATTGTGTCCGAATGGTGTTTTGTTTTTCTTTTCTCACTTCCGATTGGTGTGGTATTATTGAGCGTTAATTGTTATTCGTTTAATTCACATTAACATTGTTTGGTTTTTCGTACAGCAGCACAATTGAAATTTCATCGTTTTCAAGGGAGACAAGCGAACCTTTGCTGCACGTGCACTTGTCGGCATATCACACTCTCCAGTGTTGTCAGTAAGCATCAGCAGCAGGAGGCGGTGTGATACAAAAATGTAGGTCATGTAACCAGACACGCGAAATCGAGCCTCCGCCGTCGCACACAGAATGAGGCCAACGACAATACAATCCATCATCCGTGGTGTGGTGCATTAATCCATCTCAGTCCGTTAGACTTTTCCTCGTGATGCCACGTGATGCTCTTAGCAAAAGCCCCGGACATTGGTAGAGCAAATTGCTCCCCATTTATGTCTTCATCCCCCGGCTATGCAAACATACTTAGTAGAAGTTTCCCTATTTGCCGATCGAAAAAATGGGGCTGGCAAAGCTTTGATGACGTCAGATATTTGACGTCATGTCAAAGCGTGTAGACACGTTGGCTCCTCGTTTTGTGCTTAAGCAGATTATGGCAGCCGAACACAGTCGTAGCATAGTAAGGTATGGAGGTCTAGCTTGATGGAGAAATTTCGAGAGCGAAAGAAAGATCTCTCCCTTTCGTAGAACAACTACTTTTTCCTTTCGGCACATTAAAACTTGAGCAACCAACCAAGAGAATGTTAAAGAGAAAGAGAGAGTGAAAGTAAAAATTATGTTATCTCTGTTAGCTCCACTGACCTGCGAGCGTGAGTTATGTAAGCAATGATGGTTCTCCTTCAACTTCAGCGCCACTGCAACGTCTCGAAAGGATGTTGAACTTTGCCACGTGCTTGCCATTACTTGTTTTTTTTTTGTTTGTTACATTTTCTTTCATTCCTTGGCGGTGCTCCGCCTCGTCCCAACGTTGTTGTTTTTCACCATGCTGAGATTTTCCACAGGGTGTCTTACTGCCGGCATCAACTGCTTTGGTGTTTGAAGTGTATGGAACATTTGTTTTACTCATAATCGGCTACGATTTTTATGTGTTAGCTGTTCTTTATTTGGATTTTTTTGAAGCATGTGGTGGGTATACTATCTGATTGTATGGAATTTGTCGTCAATTGTACGCATTTTAGGTGTAAGTAACCCTCAATAAATTATCGTATTTTAACATATTATCACCCGACTTGAACAACACCGACGATTTCTGGTGATCGAATAAGATGGATAGAGTCAGGATATATAACATTTAAGCTAAAATACGATATACCTTAACTTTTGTAGGCCTAAAAAAACGTCTAGTTTAGGTTCAAAATTGATGATCGCATAATCCAATTATTTGAATTAGTTAGTAATGGAAACCTTATTGAGGAAGTTGTAGACTAACAAAGACATAAAATACGATATACCTTAACTTTTGTAGGCCTAAAAAAACGTCTAGTTTAGGTTCAAAATTGATGATCGCATAATCCAATTATTTGAATTAGTTAGTAATGGAAACCTTATTGAGGAAGTTGTAGACTAACAAAGACAGTACAGGTATTGTGAGAGGAGAGAAAACTATAGTTTGCTCGGTGGACACATCCTCATCGTGAAATTCATTTAAAATTGTGTGTCCTAGTGTGAGGTACACTCTGCATTGATATTACCATCTACTATTGATTACATATGTAATGTGTTCGCGCGTACGCTTTCCTACTCTCGTCGTCTGAACACACACTTTAGTGTGCGGAAAAATCAGTTCCTGCTGGGGTTGGCATCCAGCATCTTGATCGTCCAGACGATCACAAAAATGTGGAGGAGATTTTCCTTACTGGGGCGTTGGAGGCATCTAGACCTTACCTTAGGGGACACTCAAAGCTCTTGGAATGAGAAGACGCTTTCTATTAGGTTGCATGTTGTCCAAACCTGACGGTCCAAACGACTCTGCTCCGTCGAGGTTTGTTCGCATTATTTGTACTCATTTTAGCTTCAAACGTTTTACTCTATTCTCTACAGTCATACATATTCATGCATGGTTGTAGAACTTTCTTCCCCAGCCGGTAGTATTGTAAGATACATGAGATACTGATCGTACATCAAGTTATAGTACCGTTTCTAATAGAGTACCAGCAGTCTGACCGTTTCCAACTCGTTAGTTACATCACCCATGATGGCAAGCGTAATATCAAGCGTACGAAATTAAAATGACACTATCCATTTAATACCCAAAAAAAAGGTCAGGTTAAGAGTTGTGTGCATGAAAAGAACATTCAAATTTACTCTTTCTCTCTCTCAAACACACACGTACAACATACGGATCATATGAACTGAGTGACGTGAGGCCACCCGCATATAGAGTCCATTATTGGCTCACGATATATTGACGCGCCATGATGCAACAAATAAACATCAGCGTGTGCAAATTATTCCCAAAAGACTTATAACAAATAATCATGTGCTAGTCTGTAAGTCATTGCAAACTAAAAAAAAACAAGTACACACACACACATTTGGTGAATATTTTACCAGGGGGGTGAACACTAAAACCATGGCAATGTAAACGTATAAGAAAAAAACCCCGAAAAAAATGCGCAATAAAACGAGATGTACTTTAAGAATAAAATAACTAACCATCGTAGCCAACCCAGGGATGTGGTAATCGTACATGCGATTAATCAGAAAACAAAAACAGAAACACAAAATAAAACAAAAAGACCATCTAAAATGGTGGATAAACGACACACACAAAAAGCAATCGCGAATGGAGAAGCTACCAATCCAACCATCAAATGAATACATTAAGTAGAAACGTACGAATTAATAATATCGCTATTCTGGAGCATTACATAAATCCACTTACGCTACTCAATCGAACAACACTACTATCCTGTTAGAGGTTTTGTGCAAAATTGGTTAGAAAACAAAGAGTAGACGTGTAGGGGAAGGAAAGAAGGGGGCGACAGAACGGAACAGGATATCAAATTATCGTTAGGGCGAATAGAAGGAATAGAAGAAAGGACAGGACAAAGCTGTGTCGAATGGCCTGATGGGAGCGATGGGACTGACAGCATGTGAAAGAAAGAAAGCAAACCCACAAAATAAAAATGAAACCGAAATGATAATTGATCAATTGTGTCCGAATGGTGTTTTGTTTTTCTTTTCTCACTTCCGATTGGTGTGGTATTATTGAGCGTTAATTGTTATTCGTTTAATTCACATTAACATTGTTTGGTTTTTCGTACAGCAGCACAATTGAAATTTCATCGTTTTCAAGGGAGACAAGCGAACCTTTGCTGCACGTGCACTTGTCGGCATATCACACTCTCCAGTGTTGTCAGTAAGCATCAGCAGCAGGAGGCGGTGTGATACAAAAATGTAGGTCATGTAACCAGACACGCGAAATCGAGCCTCCGCCGTCGCACACAGAATGAGGCCAACGACAATACAATCCATCATCCGTGGTGTGGTGCATTAATCCATCTCAGTCCGTTGGACTTTTCCTCGTGATGCCACGTGATGCTCTTAGCAAAAGCCCCGGACATTGGTAGAGCAAATTGCTCCCCATTTATGTCTTCATCCTCCGGCTATGCAAACATACTTAGTGGAAGTTTCCCTATTTGCCGATCGAAAAAATGGGGCTGGCAAAGCTTTGATGACGTCAGATATTTGACGTCATGTCAAAGCGTGTAGACACGTTGGCTCCTCGTTTTGCGCTTAAGCAGATTATGGCTGTCGAGCACAGTCGTAGCATAGTAAGGTATGGAGGTCTAGCTTGATGGAGGAAATTTCGAGAGCGAGAGAAAGGTCTCTCCCTTTCGTAGAACAAACACTTTTTCTTTTCGGCAAAGTAAAACTTGAGCAACCAACTTCAACGAGAATGTTAAAGAGAGAGAGAGAGAGAGAGAGAGAGTGAAAGTAAAAATTATGTTATCTCTGTTAGCTCCACTGACCTGCGAGCGTGAGTTATGTAAGCAATGATGGTTCTCCTTCAACTTCAGCGCCACTGCAACGTCTCGAAAGGATGTTGAACTTTGCCACGTGCTTGCCATTACTTGTTTTTTTTTTGTTTGTTACATTTTCTTTCATTCCTTGGCGGTGCTCCGCCTCGTCCCAACGTTGTTGTTTTTCACCATGCTGAGATTTTCCACAGGGTGTCTTACTGCCGGCATCAACTGCTTTGGTGTTTGAAGTGTATGGAACATTTGTTTTACTCATAATCGGCTACGATTTTTATGTGTTAGCTGTTCTTTATTTGGATTTTTTTGAAGCATGTGGTGGGTATACTATCTGATTGTATGGAATTTGTCGTCTATTGTACGCATTTTAGGTGTAAGTAACCCTCAATAAATTATCGTATTTTAACATATTATCACCCGACTTGAACAACACCGACGATTTCTGGTGATCGAATAAGATGGATAGAGTCAGGATATATAACATTTAAGCTAAAATACGATATACCTTAACTTTTGTAGGCCTAAAAAAACGTCTAGTTTAGGTTCAAAATTGATGATCGCATAATCCAATTATTTGAATTAGTTAGTAATGGAAACCTTATTGAGGAAGTTGTAGACTAACAAAGACAGTACAGGTATTGTGAGAGGAGAGAAAACTATAGTTTGCTCGGTGGACACATCCTCATCGTGAAATTCATTTAAAATTGTGTGTCCTAGTGTGAGGTACACTCTGCATTGATATTACCATCTACTATTGATTACATATGTAATGTGTTCGCGCGTACGCTTTCCTACTCTCGTCGTCTGAACACACATTTTAGTGTGCGGAAAAATCAGTTCATGCTGGGGTTGGCATCCAGCATCTTGATCGTCCAGACGATCACAAAAATGTGGAGGAGATTTTCCTTACTGGGGCGTTGGAGGCATCTAGACCTTACCTTAGGGGACACTCAAAGCTCTTGGAATGAGAAGACGCTTTCTATTAGGTTGCATGTTGTCCAAACCTGACGGTCCAAACGACTCTGCTCCGTCGAGGTTTGTTCGCTTTATTTGTACTCATTTTAGCTTCAAACGTTTTACTCTATTTTAATAACAGTTGGTAAAGCATCTTGCGACATTCTTTCTGCTTATTGACAATTATTGTTGAGTTGATCTAAACTTATTTAGATCCAAATTGTTTTTTTTATACCGCCAAGAATGGACGGCTCTAGCTATTTCCTGCTATCGAGCACTGGACAAGTACTTAAGGTTACTGTCCCAAACAAATGTGACGGGTTTCGTTGTACAATTTTGTTCTATTTGCTACGTTTGGATGGGTTTGTTAGTTTCTGTTTAACTACTGACTATACTGTCTTTTCGGATTTATATTGAGTTGCATTGCGCTAGTCGAATGCGCTGGTCAACGTTTCAATGCTTATGCTGTATCGGGCGTTTGGATGAAATTGCTTATTATGCGATTGTTGCATTCTTTGATAAATATAGTTTATTTTGCTTCTAACTGGAGTGTGTTATGTTTTGCGATATATGTAAAGCTTTCTGGATGCTACACACTTTCAATCCAAACGAATATATCTTCTCGTTCTGGTTGACATCTAGGCCGTCTCCTAATACGCTAGACTAACTGTCCACAAAAACTAACAAACATACAACGTCAGAAATGGCAGGCCTAAACCGAGGCCAAGAAGAAGTCATGTCTGTTACGAGCTAAATGCTTTCTACGTTTTTGATTTGTCTTTTATACTTCTAGAAGTCATTCTAGAGACGCTATGTTAAAAAAAAATTTAGGTACCTTTCTATTTATATGTGATGGCCTATTGCTATTGCTTTTAATGAGGTCTAACTGGTGAAGTTTTTAACTACAACTACAAAGTTACGAACCACAACATGATCTCTACGAATTTATATGCATGACTAGCATATAAAACACTATTGTAGCAGTTAAATATAATAAAGATTACCTACCGCACACCCCTAATTGGAGGTAATTATCTCAATTTAATCGAGATTCTTCTCCTACGCCAAATAATTCACTCGTCAGTGTCAGTCAGTCAGTCAGTCAGTGTATAGGAAGCAATGGTGTCCGTAAAGCGCACTGCAATTGTCATGGAACATAAATTATAATTAATGAGGTGCAATTCTGCTCCATATATCATTCTTTATATATTTGTTTTACAAAATTCTAAAGCAGAATCAATGTTGAATGAATCCGGAAAACTTCGTAACACTTTTGACACAAATTGATTGCATAAAATAAATAATTTTTCAATTATTTTAACGTGAAGAATCGCTGATTCACTTATATCAGGCAGCTTTTGAAATATTGTTTAGATCACAATCATGACATCACAACCTGGAATGATAGTTTCTTTTGACTACTTGTTGAAATTAGGAAATACGTAAAGAAGAAATGGACTATTAAATTAAAAATGTGCTGCATTGTGCTTATCAAATTTAATATAATACACTCAAAAAAAAAACGCTCATAACAACCACACGGAAGTAGAAAGAAAACATCATTCGAGCAAATTGCATCATCCATTGCACAACATGTAAACTAAAATTTGTGTTTCTTTCTTTGCTACGGCCCACAGAAGACTATCCCTCTGACGCCACCGGAAGTTTTAATCGAGAACGGCGCTACCGAGTTTTCCTCCGATGGTAACGCAATGCAATGTGACAACAGCAACACCGGAGACATGCTTTACGGCAGTAAGTACACACACACACAAAACTGAATAATAAAAAATCTTCTCTTGCTAACAAAAATTCTCTCCCTTTCATCCCTTTCTTTTACAACAGTTGGTGATGAGGATGAGGGTGGCATTTTGTTCAGCTCGTCGACCAACCCGCTGATCGGTGGTCAACGACCACTGAACGATCCGATCGCTCGTCCACTTACGATCCAGACCGATTCCATCCTGCCCGGTACGGCCGGTAACGACGGCACTGCACAAGGCAACGGCAGTTCCAATTTCCGCTTCCGGTCGGGGAAGCTGTTCGCCACATCTTCAGCTACCTCAGCTACCATTCAACCGACGCCAGTTGGCAGCAGCAGCACGATGGACGAATTTTCGATGATCGTTTCGCCGAGTTTGCTAACACCGACCGATATGGAAATTTGGCGCGCCATCCAGCAGGGTCAGCTCGATCCGAAGACGATGTCCTCACCGTCGACCGTGTACGACGGTACGACCGGTGGCCACATTCCGAAGTCACTGTCCAGCACACCGACCGCACATCTTTCGGCCGAACTGCTCGGTGGTGATGATCTTGCCGGGCTGGGTGAACTTGACGAACTAGCCAAGGGACGCGCCGGTGGCTTCCGTACGATTGCAGCCAGCGACGATGGAGCATTGCATCAGCAGGGCATGCTCATTTGATTGTTGGAAACACTTTAAGTTCGTACGTTCGTCTACATATACGGTATGGAGCATTTCTTTCTGTCTTTGGTTTTGAATTTTTGCATTCGGATTATCTTTTACCCCGTAGTTTTGTAAGTACCATGATTTACCTTTCTAAAGAGGGGTTTGTACGTTTTTTTTTACTGCTCATGAGCACGCGACCATTTCTAGCAAAGTCGACAGTAGACAAATCTCGAAAGTGCGTTCTTTTCGCATGGAGTAAAGCGTTTCAAACGTAAACTTTAACAAGGTTTCATCATGATAAGAGAATTCAAGGAATAGAAAAAGAGCTTAGAAAGTCGAAATGTGTAGTAAATTGTGCTTCATGCAGCGCTACGCTTGTGTTTGCGTGTTTTTATCTGTTTATTTTTTTATATTTCTATCAGGTTTCCAACAGTTTCCGCACACACTAACAGCCAGATCGTAACCATTACGCAGAAAAGTACAACCGCAATCGAGCACTATACGAAACAAATCCACTTAGAATAAGAAGGTTTTGTTTAAAATCCGTTAAATCAGATATGGTGCGGCCATTACGGTGGATTTTGTTTTTTATATGATTCAACTAATAGACAAAATAGCATATAAATGACGTGTATTTGTAGTAAATACTGGAAGGGAAGATAGAACGACAGTGAATCAAGAGTACAATTTTATATCGATGTAGTGCAAAAAACACAAACTATTCAAATATATACATGTTACTGATAGCAGCATCAGCAGCAGCAGCAGTCGTTGGTTAAGGGTCCCCTTATTAAGATTTGCTACCTATTTCCAGCTCCATCAACAATGTTATTTATACCCAGGACAGAGATTTTACCATTCGTTTGTGTTACTTTACCGACGAACGATTCTTGCATTTCAACCAGGCACCGTTCTACTGACTTTCGCTGTATAATGATGCACAAAACAACCGACTTGCAATATGATGCGCGACATTTATATTACAAACAAACGCTAAAATATGTGTAACGGTTTAGAAATGTAGTGGCATAAATGTAGCAGATAAGATGGTGGTAGAAAACAAACGTTAGATTTGTATTGTGTTACGTATTTTGTTTGTCTTTCTTTTTTCCCATGCTTGATTGCTTTCGATGCGGTCAGTTTTTCCTTCTTTTTCATTTACAACTGAACGATTATGTTTGTGTTAACCTATATTTTCGAACAGTTGTTTTTTTTTTTGTTGTAAAAATAGAACCCTTTGCAACGATATCATATGTATTAGCACTATTTAGAAATAAAGAGCAAATAAAAAGTAAGTTCTAGGTGCGCTGGTGGTAACTTCGGATTATATATCACATCAATATACTGAACTTATCTTTGTCGGTGGTGTACTGTTCAGACTAAAGTAGACTTCAAGATGGTGTGACTGATTTTAGACAAATGGACCACATAGATGACAAAAACTCTTGGACTGTGAGGCCCCTTTGGACGATAAGATCTCTTGGTAGCCGAAGTACTTAGGATTGGGTGATCCGTTGATGGAACAGGCGTTATGGGCAGGTTCTCTTCCGGAAACGAAGATACGACAGAAGATAAGGAGCTTGTTAAAGGCCGAGGTCTCTTATCGGCCGCCCAGTTGATTTACCCCGCCACTGACTATTGTGTCTGTCAGAGGCTAATGAGATGGTTGAATTTCCCTTTTTTTATTTCTCAATAACCTACAACCACGAATAATATCCTTCTTTTATAAGAAAAATAGTCCTTGTATTACATTTATCAAAATAACCAGCTTTTTAGCAACACTCCTAACTAAAGTATCGTACTTTCTCGAGCTCATTTCGGAAAAATTCGCAACAAAGCAAGAGATTTGCCGCTGCGTTCACTCCTTCACATCGCCAATTCCATCCGGGTTGATAGCGAACGTGGCTTCACCCTCGGCCAAACACGGCGAGTCATAGATTTTACAGATTCTCGACTCACCGCGACCTTTTCGCATGTACAGCCGGGTGGTTGACGCGTGCGCTATTATATTACCTCCTATCGGTTTCTTCGGATCCGGATTGAACATAGCCGCACCGTCAACCTGTGCCACGACCTGATTCGTGATCAGCACCGCTACCCCAAACTCGTCCGCCAGCCGCAACAACATGCGCAGAAATTTCGCCAAATGTGTCTGCCGTGCCGCTAGCTCACCCCGTCCGCTGTAATCCGTCCGGTACAGGCTGGTTGCGCTGTCCACTATGATAAGTGCGTATCGAGATTCCGCCATCATGGCCGACGCCACCATCAGCAGATGCATCTGGTGGTCGGTGTTGTACGCTCGCGCATACGCCACGTTGTCCAACACGTCCGCTCCGACCAGTTTGTACCGTTCGGCGGTAGCTAGCAGTCGCTCGGGTCGGAACGTTCCCTCCGTATCGATGTACAAGCATTTGCCTTCGCCACCGTTCTGGCTAACCGGAAGCTGGCAGGTGACGGCCAGCGTGTGGCACAGCTGCGTTTTCCCGGTTCGAAACTCACCGAATATTTCCGTGATGCTGCCCGTCTCAATGCCACCACCGAGCAGTTTGTCCAGCTCTTTCGATCCCGTTGTCAGCTGAATAATTTCCGATCGCTTCTGGTGGTATTCGGTGGCCGTCGTAAAACCCATCGGTACGTGCTTCGTCGCTTCCTGCAGTATTTTGTCTGCCTTCGCCTCGGAAATGCCTTTGATCGCAAGCAGTTGCTTTTTCGGTGCGTATGCAACCGCTTCAACGGTGTGGAAACCGGCTTCCGCTAGCTTTTTGATGTCTCCATTTGTGATTCCATTGCCCTGCAACACGAGAAAACCAGGCTAAGATCGTGTGATCATGTTTCGTAAACGCTACACAACGTACCTCCAGCTTCCCGATCAACAGCGGTCCATAGTCTTCTTCATCCTCCACGGTGGATGCCGATTGCAAAGATTTTTCCATTTGAGCCATTATGTTGGTGATTGGCTTGAAGAATCAACTCCGCGAAAGTGTTGTTTACTCTCCCTCGTATTTGTTTTGACGATTTGGCGCACTTTTCTACAACTGCGTTGACACTTGATAATATAGTTTCGTTGATGAAAGATATGCTCGATTGTATTCTTCCGTTAAAAATGCATGTTTTACGACAAACGCATCACTCTGTTCTCAATATTACGTTCATTGCGTTCAGCACCAAACATTTGAAAACCAAACAAAGCTGAAGGAACACATCCAGTCGTACATGTTTTTACGGGAATTCAGCCTACTTTGACGCATGCATTGACAGCAATGGCCGGTAAGAACTGTAAACAAAGGCGCATTTCGTGTTTTTATTATAGTAAAAGGCGTATTTTCAACTTATATCCTTAGTTTTATTCGTGTAATGTTATTTTTAATTCGATTAATACAACTTCCTTTTAAACTCTCTTTTCCGTGTGCTTCATTTTCATTTGTCATCCACGTTACCAACGTAGATAACATTGTATCGCAATCCGTTCGACCGATATGGCAACACTGCCAAATGACAAGCAAAAAGAACGACGAAGAAAGACGAAAATATTCGCCTAAGGTTGACGTTTGCGTTTGGGTCGTTTTTGGCACCCAATCGAAAAAGTGTTTGCATCCCCATCCGTGACCAATAAACTTTTGTAGCTGGCTGCTAAAACAGTTGTTTCTGCATTGGCACTTGCCACCGGGAAGCCCTCCGCCGTGTCCGGTGTAATCGAGCAGCTGAGTTCCGCCGTCCTAACGCTATCCGAGGGTGTGCGCCGATTCACTTTCGGCCACCGTCGCACAGTTGGAATGTCGGAGGAGCGCCCTGCTACCACTGCGTCTCCTTCCCCCCCGCCACCAACACCACACGCACCAATGCTGCAGTGTCTCGGTGGGGCTTTCGATGTGGACGCTGATCCATCGACGAGCCTGCTAACAGCGGCAGCCTCTGCAGCTGTTACGGCCGCTTCGTCAACCGTTCCGGCAGCCGCTTCCGCCATCGCAGGTGCATCCGTTGCGTTGACCGAACCTGCATCGGATCCAACCATCACGCCACTGGGCCCATCACCGCCGGGGTCCATTGTGAATGGTGTAGCTGGCCCCGATCCGGCCTCCGGGTTGCCCGATTTTCTACAGTACGACGATACCGAAGATGACGACGGCGAAGAGTCGATTAGCATTGAGCGAATACGCCAGTATCTGTCCGACAAGCTCGGTTTCTACACGGCCGACCGGTTGGACGATAAGGACGGTGCTGGTAGTACCGCTGGTCAGCGAGTGCTGGAAACGGTCGACATCGACGGTGTGCTGAAGCATTGGAAAAACGGAGGCTTTAAAAAGATCGTCACCATGGTCGGTGCTGGTATATCAACCTGTAAGTTTGCAGCTGCTGCTGCTGCTGCTGGCTGCGTAGCATGCCTTGTACTGATGATATCTGTTCTAACCCCGTTTCAGCTGCCGGCATACCAGACTTTCGGTCGCCGGATACGGGACTGTACAACAACTTGATGAAGTACAATCTGCCGTACCCGCAGGCCATCTTTGAGCTGGAGTATCTATACCAGAATCCGAAACCGTTCTTTACGTTGGCAAAGGAACTGTATCCGGGCACATTCAAACCGACACCGTCACACTACTTCGTGCGGTTGCTTGAGCAGAAAGGTTTACTGGTACGCCACTACACGCAAAACATCGACACGCTGGAACGCATCGCCGGCATTAGCGAGGAAAAGATCGTCGAAGCACACGGAACGTTCTACACCAACCACTGTCTCCAGTGCAAGACGGCCTACAGTTTGGAGTTTGTGAAGGGTAAATTGCGAAAAAAAGCGTTGTTATTTTAATTACAAACTATTTGTACTTGCTTACAAAGCATCTTCTGCGACACAGTATGCCAGCAGGATAATTTTCCCTGATTCAATTTTCCTCAGAAATTATCTTCACCGACGAAGTACCAACCTGCCCGTGCGGAGGTGTCATCAAACCGGACATCGTGTTCTTCGGTGAAGGATTGCCGGAGCGCTTTCACATGCTACCGCACCAAGATTTTGCCGATTGCGACCTACTGATCATTATGGGAACATCACTGACGGTGCAACCATTTGCTTCCCTGGTCGAGTACGCAAATGATTCCTGTGTCCGGCTGTTGATAAACCGGGACAAGGTCGGGTGCAGCAATATTGGTTTCCTGCGTTCGATTATGTTCGGCGAGGGGTTGTGTTTCGATCTGCCCGGCAATCGGCGCGACGTTGCGTGGACGGGCAATTGCGATGATGGGTGTTTCTTCTTGGCTGACCAACTTGGCTGGGGTGTACGTGTGCCGCTCTTGAAGCATGCCAAAATCGCTGCTGTTTTCACAGTTTACTTCTTCTTTTTAGGATGAATTGCGCAAGCTAATCGAAACGGAACATGCGAAGATAAAACCAATTCGACCGCTTCCAGTGAACCCTGTAGTAGCACCTGCTGTCGAGGGAACGGACGCAGCCGTAGAGATGGAACCGATTCCGGACATACAGCAACACCATCATCATCATCATCAGCAGCAGCAGCAGCAACATCAACATCAACCACATCCGATACTAAACGATGATCACTGTCTGGTGGATGAAAGCGAATGTTTGCTGCCAGAGGATGAACACTTTAACGATATTGCCGACAGTCTTTCTACGCAGGGCGCTGTGGGCTGTGCTGGTGCTGAAGAAAGTGTACAAGCAATGGCCACCGATTCGCATCACGACCATGAACCGTCACTGCATGATGAACACCACCATCATCATCATCATCATTCTTCAGAAGCGAACAGTCTTCATCACCATCACCATCACCACCATCAACATCCGCACGATCCACAGCACCAGCAGCACGAAAAGATGGACGAACATCATGACGATGAGGTGGTGGTGTTAGACCATCCGAAGCCGACTCTGTCACTGGAAGACAAAACTTAAGCCTCCCCCAACTACCAAACCAAAACATAAAACGAGGCGATGCGAAGGAACGCGCGACCACATTTTACCAGCGGGGCGACCGGAGCGGAAATGTACGGTAACAAAACAAAACAAAAAAAAACAAATCCCTCTTTCACTAATTCCAATTCCGATTTATATGCTAGTTAAGTTAACAAAAACAAAACAAAACCTTCACACTTACACCTTGGCCGCACCTCTTAAGAGCTCCTTTATACACACACACACGTACCACAGACTCAAACATCCGTAGCTGAAGCGGGTTTGGAGGAACTCAGATTAAAAATTCTAATATTTGAACAGCTCAAACACACTTACACACACACACACGTACACAAACCCTCTCAAATATGCAAACATTTACAACAGCCTTCTTATATTACCCATTTCTCATTCAAATTGTGTATAGCAATTTTGTTCTTTCTGCTAGTTCCTACTGATTCTGATTATTAAAATCGATTATTGTTTTGCAAATGATGAGTCCACCAGCATGGTAAAGATGAACAGAGGAGCTATATTTAATGAATTTTAGACAAACATTTGTTCATCGTGTTACACAGTAGGGATTATGTTAATATTATTTTTTTTTCGAAGATTCCGAGCGACACACACCGATCGCTAGGAATATGTAATAGGTATATAGCAAAAAGGTGGCAACAAACCAGATGGAACTCAGACAAATAGAACGGATAGCGATTTTTCCTATTATCCTCCACTTCCGCCTATGGTCGTCATTTGAATAGCGAAGTAAGAATAGAACGATGATCATCTACTTTTGCTTATGTAGTTGTAACCGGAAGCATCGTTTCTCGGACGTATTCGCTCAGCTCAGTGAACGTGAGCGTGAAGTGAGCGTGAGCAACTGGTGGTGCTGCACTCGATCAGGAAATTCCGGGACTCGAATGTAGAAACGTGCTATTAATGAGGTGGCTCTTGCGCTCGTGGTTGCTCCTGGTTACTCGAGCGCACGAGCCACTATGAGCAAAGCAGCCACCACCGCACGTGAGGTAGCGCATTAACACAACACTAAATGACTGTTGTTCGATTCTCTTTGCTTTCTGTTTTTTTTGTTTCGTTTGCGCTTCCGTTCGAGTCGGAAGTCGCTCGAAAAGATCACATAACAATAAAACGAACCCAAAAACGGACACAACAAATCAACACTATACAAAACAAAATCGTTGCATCAAATCGTTGGCTTTTATTCACGTGGGACGGCCGGGCCGGCGTTATTGCTAACTCGACAAATTTAATAGTATAAGAATTATATATTTTTATCTTTCGCATCCTAGAAGAATGAGTAAATTAGCCAGATATTGGGTGGAAGATGAGGTAGTACGGGCGCGACGAAGCTCTAGAGGAGCTAGGCGAAGGCGGAGAGTATGGATTTTTTCAATCGACAAACCGAGGGCGTGTGTAGTCTGCTGGTGTGTGAAAAATCGCATCGCACCATAAACAACGCCTGTGCACTAATCGTGACGACGAAGCGGACAGAGATAGAGAAAGAGCGAGAGAGTAGAAGAAATAATGGGTAAAATGCACTTGTATGTAAATGCATAATAATTTCTGCTAAGAAAAGCGAATCTGTGAGGTCAAACGATGGTACGGTACGGTGCAAAAACAAACACAAAGCTGTGCAGAAGAGCGATCTGGTGTGTGGCAGGAGATACACAGGAGATGGTGACAAACAGCGACACACAACACACAAAAATACGGATATAAATATTTAAAAAGAATAGAATGAAACAAGCAAACAACAAATTAACAAATTATTATTTCTAATGCAACAGCAGCAACAACCACAACAACAAAAAATACACACACACACAAACGCGCAGTCCAATTTATGACGCAAATATTTGTAATAAACCCGGGGCTACTATAAATTCTTCGTGTTTTTTTAGTACTCTTTTTTTTTTTGTTTGATGATTATGTCAGTTACCAGCCAGTGATGGTCCTTCGCGCGATGGGCTCAGTACTTTGATGAATTGTTAAAATGATCAGTAAAGAAGCAACCGGACTGCCTTAACGTCGGGTGAGTAACCAGACAAAAAACCCAACTACCACGAGGTCCTCCAAAGGTGCTTGGAGGTTTGACCGCAGGGCCAGTCACCCTGCCACAAGAAAAATCAATGGACTACGGAAAGCTACAACAAGTTCTCGAGACCTGGACCTAACCTGGGCTCATGGAACGTACAGAGCCGGAGCCTTGATGCAACTAGATGACGCCCTAGACACATAAAACATGAACCTCGTAACACTACAAGAGATTCACTGGCTAGGGAATGGTCTGCATAACTGATGTAACCGCTACGACATTTATTACAGATGAAACGACCGCCGCCTTATGTTCGGAATGGGTTTCATCGGCTTCAAGGTCATCAATGATAGACTATGCATCCTACGCATGGGAGGCAGATTCTTCAACTTCATCTACCGAAAAAAAAGGACCTATTCTATGGCCTTCTCACAAAAACCATTGACCAGTGCCCCAGGTATGACGTAAAAATCATCCTGGGAGACTTCAATGCAAAGGTCGGTAGGGAGCCAATGTACCGCCAATATATTGGAAGCCACAGTAACGATAATGATAGTAGATTGGCCCAGCTTGCATCCTCAAGCAATCTGGTCATCTAGAGAAGTAGCAAGAAGAGAGGAAAAAGGAAGAAAATGTTACCATGGGATAGCAGGCCACCGAAACAACCTCAGGGCGTTTATTAAAACGATCAGTTCAAATGAACAGCTAGAGGCTCTACTAGCAGATGAGATCATGCGCTACTGCCACCTTACATTGAGGATACACGGAAGGCCATCCGACGGGCTCAACAAGAACAGTAAGGCACCAGACACCAATGGAATAGTAGCCGAGATGATCAAAACGGTGGCGCTGCTCTCGAGCAGGAAATTCCGGGACTCGAATGTAGAAACGCAGATGACATAAACATCATTGGTTTCAGGCTCTCCTACGTAGCAGAAGCTTACCAAAGGAATGAGCAGTGCGATACCTAACCTTGGGTTGGAGATTAACAAGGCAAAAACCAAAATGATGGTGGCACCAACCAGCTGGGTCCTGCTAACAAACACTGATTTACACAGATGGTGATGTACCGATAGGTGATCGTGCACCTTCGAAGTCGTCCAAAACTTCAGCTATCTGGGATCAAACGTCAGCACCGACAACAATATAGACGTTGAACTGCGCGCAAGTGTGCTGTGACACTACAGCCTGTGGAAACTTCTCCACTCTAAGTACCTGTCGCGACGGTTGAAGCTGGGAGTGTAAAGAAACCTTTACAGTTCCAATACTCACATACGCCTATGAGATATGGAGTCTGGTGCAAAATATGGAAGGTTTTTTCGACCCGTATGCGTGGAGGTACAATGGAAAGAACCGTAACTCCGTAACGAATTACACTCGCCAGGCGGTCCTGAGCATGCCATGAGAATTGTACCGTGTGTGAGGCACATTTTAAGCGCTCCAGACAAAGAACGAAAAGCATTTCATGAGCGACAGATTCGGGCCAGAAATTGTTGAGAAAACCCTTGAGAAATTTTAATCCGGAGACGCTAATGGCTAAGTTCCTGCCAAACAACAACCGAAATGCCGTCCAGACTTAGCACTGATTTTGGTAGGGGCTGCTAATTCGGTTCGTCATGCTCTTCCACTGGTTAAGATAGTCCACTACGTCTAATACCAACGCAGGAATTTTGTGGAGCTGGTCCACTCAGCAATAGGATGTACTTCCAAGGTAGCAGAACCTCCTAAAGATCGTCACCGTCAACTGATGATACGTAGTTGGATGAGAACCAAGTAACGTGGTTGGTTTCAACGCATTCCCAACATTGGTCAGTGTTTGCTGCTAGCTCGTATGCAATGTCAATTTATTTCATTTAATCAAACTTTCCTTATCGAGTAAAACTTTAACTCGATAGTTAGCTCGTTCTCTTAAGCTTATGTTCTTGCATGTTCCATCAACATCATTTCGTGGACCTGCTGTTGTTTCTCTATCACCCATCTTAATGTGGATTCTTTGCAAAATACTATTTTAGAGCAGACTTACTGTTCTTGAAAGGTTGTAGTGCCCTTTAACTTACTATCCCACAGCGAAAAACAAATGGGAAACACGGATTGTGGCTCTATTTAATGCTTAAACTTAAACTTCAACCTTAATCAACGATTCTCGACAGAATCTCCGGTGTCTGTTTTGGACACGTTCGATTCGTGGTACATCGTTTTTCTTTAACTTTAATGAGGATTCCGATACGACCATATAGAAAAAAAACAAACCTTAAACTTAAAGCTTTCCTAAACATTACATGGAACAACAGGAGCTCGTGAGATCGATAACATGTGGTCGCTTGAATTTGAAACCCTTCCCGAAAAGAACACGCTAATGGCATCATCGCGAAAGATAATCCTCAGCGGAGACATCACTATTCAGCGAATCATCCGTACGCTCCAAATCTTCTTCTGAGCTACCGTACACACTATCAACCGATTCTAAATCTTCAAAATCTTCCTCATCGTACACCATGTCGAGCTGCAATTGTTGTTGAGCCCTCAGCGGAAGTAGTGTCGCATAGAGTTGATTGAGTACAGCGGTCGAATGTGACAAGCGTTCCTCTATCTTCAACAACAGGCAACACATACACCCGTCATGCCCCGGACAATTGGCAACCGAAGGTACAGGAGCATGGTCGTCAGCAGCAGCATTACCCGTCGTCGATGACTGCTCTCCATCAACACGAACAATTCTTCCAGGTGGACGAATCATCACTTCGGGAATATCACCACTACCGACAACAGCTGCTACCGCTGATGATGATGGCACAATATAATTGAATGTTTCTTCTGGTGGACACATTTCTGCAGATTCAGTACACGGCTGCAGTTCATCAACTCGCACAACTTTCCCCGGTGGACGAACAGTGGCCGGTTTCCACGCAAAGCGCGCTTGATAATGTGCCGGCGTCCACATGCTGTTGCTGCTGCTGTTGCACATAATAAAGATTCGTTAAAGCAAATTTTGCGTCTTACTACTAGACATCGAAAGACACACTTTACTTACGCGTTTTATATTGGACCAATATCAGCTTAAACGTTTAAATCTAAACCTGCGAGGTGGTGATTTTGCTACGAAGCTTTCCAGATGATGCGCCTTGCGCTTCTGTTTTGTTTACGATGGTTTTGACAACTGTACCCGGTGCGCGCCGCTTGAGGATGGCACGCACACTTTTACTTCATTGCCTGTATTCCTTTCCCTCGTAAGCAAGTCAACCAATGCTGTATGTACACTCAACCAATGTACACCAACCAACCAATACACAACCAATGTACACTCAAGTACGTAATCCCTGTCGCTTTTTTCCATTTCCCGGATTCCTAAATCCCTGCCGTCGGATCCTTTTCTCGTATCCCTGGGATTGGGAAGCAGGTTCCTTTTCTTCCGGATGTTTTTCTTGATGAATTTAATAGATAGACATTGTTTCCCACACACAAATTGACGGATAAGAGAAGGTTAGTGATCTTCGTTCGTTGCAGGTTTATTGTATCTGCGGTGCTGATATATAACACCAATTCTGTCGCAACCAAAAGCTAAACAAAACACCGATTTAAATATAGTCATAGCAGTGTAGCACAATAGTTTAATGATTTGAACGCATGGACAGATGTATCATTTTGAATGTGTAATTGTAACTCTTAACTGATCTCACGTTAGCATCTTAAAACAACTTCCAATTCGCACGCACAGCAAGTACACATGTTAGTAGCTACGTCCGAACAGTGTGTAAAATTTGGCCACCCGTCCACAAGCCGGATGAACACACTTGTCAACGTTCGGATCAATGGTGGCCGGTTGCTCGAACGGTATGCACAGCGATTTGGCACCCATCGCCGGTGCACCCGCCTCAGCTTCCGCATCATCCCGCGCACTCTCCGCCTTGATGCGATCTTCGCACCCAATCTCACCACAGAACGGTGCCATGATGATGTTTTTCGCTTCCAGGAACTGCAGAAATTCGGCCCACTGCTTCGTAACCTTGGTGTGCTGGTGCAGATCACGCTCGGCCCGTTCGTACATGGCGCTGTGGATGGTTTCGAGCAGTCGCGCCAGTTCCACCGTAGCCTCGCCACGCTTGACCGTCTGCTTCGCACCATTATCACGCCGTACCGCCACAAACTGATCGTTTTGCAGATCCTTAAATCCGAGCTCGATGCGCACCGGGACACCCTTCAGCTCCCAGTGGTTGTACTTCCAGCCGGGCGAGTAATTGTCCCGATAGTCGCCCTCGCACCGAATGCCGGCGCTCACAAGCGTACGCTCTAGCTCGCGGCAACTGTCGTACAGCCGGCGCCGCTCGTCGTCCGTCGTCGTTGCCGTAATGCCGCACGGTACGATTACGGCCTGTATGCAGGCAACGCGTGGCGGCAACACTAGGCCCTGGTTGTCCGCGTGCACCATAATCATCACACCGATCGTGCGCGTCGTAATGCCCCACGAGTTCTGGAACACGTACTCCTTCTCTTTCGACTCCGGATGCTCGTACACGATGTCGAACATGCGCGAAAAGTTTTGCCCCAAATGGTGGCTCGTGGCGCCCTGGATCGCACGGCCCGATGCCGAAATGTACGCCTCGACCGTGGTCGTGTAGTCACCGCCGGCAAACTTTTCCTTCTCCGTCTTCCTGCCCTTCACCACCGGAATGGCCAGCAGGTCGGTTTACACCTTCGCGTAGAGGTCGAGGATCGTGAGCACCTCCTCGTCCGCTTCCGACTTGGTCGCGAACGCCGTGTGCCCTTCCTGCCAAAGGAATTCGCGCGTGCGCAGGAACGGTTGCGGATGCTTAAACTCCCAGCGCTAAAACAAACACAACAACAAAGCAACGCATGTTAGTAAGCATTCCCGGTGAAATTGAACCCGTATTTACGTACCACAACATTATATCAGCTTAAACGTTTAAATCTAAACCTGCGAGGTGGTGATTTTGCTACGAAGCTTTCCAGATGATGCGCCTTGCGCTTCTGTTTTGTTTACGATGGTTTTGACAACTGTACCCGGTGCGCGCCGCTTGAGGATGGCACGCACACTTTTACTTCATTGCCTGTATTCCTTTCCCTCGTAAGCAAGTCAACCAATGCTGTATGTACACTCAACCAATGTACACCAACCAACCAATACACAACCAATGTACACTCAAGTACGTAATCCCTGTCGCTTTTTTCCATTTCCCGGATTCCTAAATCCCTGCCGTCGGATCCTTTTCTCGTATCCCTGGGATTGGGAAGCAGGTTCCTTTTCTTCCGGATGTTTTTCTTGATGAATTTAATAGATAGACATTGTTTCCCACACACAAATTGACGGATAAGAGAAGGTTAGTGATCTTCGTTCGTTGCAGGTTTATTGTATCTGCGGTGGTGATATATAACACCAATTCTGTCGCAACCAAAAGCTAAACAAAACACCGATTTAAATATAGTCATAGCAGTGTAGCACAATAGTTTAATGATTTGAACGCATGGACAGATGTATCATTTTGAATGTGTAATTATAACTCTTAACTGATCTCACGTTAGCATCTTAAAACAACTTCCAATTCGCACGCACAGCAAGTACACATGTTAGTAGCTACGTCCGAACAGTGTGTAAAATTTGGCCACCCGTCCACAAGCCGGATGAACACACTTGTCAACGTTCGGATCAATGGTGGCCGGTTGCTCGAACGGTATGCACAGCGATTTGGCACCCATCGCCGGTGCACCCGCCTCAGCTTCCGCATCATCCCGCGCACTCTCCGCCTTGATGCGATCTTCGCACCCAATCTCACCACAGAACGGTGCCATGATGATGTTTTTCGCTTCCAGGAACTGCAGAAATTCGGCCCACTGCTTCGTAACCTTGGTGTGCTGGTGCAGATCACGCTCGGCCCGTTCGTACATGGCGCTGTGGATGGTTTCGAGCAGTCGCGCCAGTTCCACCGTAGCCTCGCCACGCTTGACCGTCTGCTTCGCACCATTATCACGCCGTACCGCCACAAACTGATCGTTTTGCAGATCCTTAAATCCGAGCTCGATGCGCACCGGGACACCCTTCAGCTCCCAGTGGTTGTACTTCCAGCCGGGCGAGTAATTGTCCCGATAGTCGCCCTCGCACCGAATGCCGGCGCTCACAAGCGTACGCTCTAGCTCGCGGCAACTGTCGTACAGCCGGCGCCGCTCGTCGTCCGTCGTCGTTGCCGTAATGCCGCACGGTACGATCACGGCCTGTATGCAGGCAACGCGTGGCGGCAACACTAGGCCCTGGTTGTCCGCGTGCACCATAATCATCACACCGATCGTGCGCGTCGTAATGCCCCACGAGTTCTGGAACACGTACTCCTTCTCTTTCGACTCCGGATGCTCGTACACGATGTCGAACATGCGCGAAAAGTTTTGCCCCCTGTATGCAGGCAACGCGTGGCGGCAACACTAGGCCCTGGTTGTCCGCGTGCACCATAATCATCACACCGATCGTGCGCGTCGTAATGCCCCACGAGTTCTGGAACACGTACTCCTTCTCTTTCGACTCCGGATGCTCGTACACGATGTCGAACATGCGCGAAAAGTTTTGCCCCAAATGGTGGCTCGTGGCGCCCTGGATCGCACGGCCCGATGCCGAAATGTACGCCTCGACCGTGGTCGTGTAGTCACCGCCGGCAAACTTTTCCTTCTCCGTCTTCCTGCCCTTCACCACCGGAATGGCCAGCAGGTCGGTGTACACCTTCGCGTAGAGGTCGAGGATCGTGAGCACCTCCTCGTCCGCTTCCGACTTGGTCGCGAACGCCGTGTGCCCTTCCTGCCAAAGGAATTCGCGCGTGCGCAGGAACGGTTGCGGATGCTTAAACTCCCAGCGCTAAAACAAACACAACAACAAAGCAACGCATGTTAGTAAGCATTCCCGGTGAAATTGAACCCGTATTTACGTACCACAACATTATTCCATTGGTTCAACCGGATCGGCAGATCACGGTACGATTGGATCCACTTGGCGTACGCCGGATACATTACCGTCTCGGACGTTGGACGGACGGCAATCGGTTCCGCCAGCTCGGAATCACCGCTCTTACAACATTATTCCATTGGTTCAACCGGATCGGCAGATCACGGTACGATTGGATCCACTTGGCGTACGCCGGATACATTACCGTCTCGGACGTTGGACGGACGGCAATCGGTTCCGCCAGCTCGGAATCTCCGCTCTTCGTCACCCAGGCAACCTCCGGCGCAAAGTCCGCGATGTGTGTCTTCTCACGCTCGAGTGCCGCCCGCGATACAAAGATCGGGAAGTAACACTCCTTCACGCCGAGCCGTGTAATTTCCGCATCGAACCAATTCCGGATCGCCTTCCAGATGGCGAACGACCAGTGGCGCAGGATGTAACAACCGGACACGTCATAGTACTCGATCATTTCACCCTTCGTAATGACCTGCGAGTACCAGTCGGGCAGATTGTCTTCCTTTGTCGCCTCTAGCCCAAGGCGCGTTTGCTTTTTCGGACCGGTTCCATCGTCCTTGCCCGCAGCCGCCTTTGGCTCTGGTTTAGGTTTTTGTTCCGGCTTTGCTTTCGCGTCTTTCTTCGCCGGTTTCGACTGCTGACGTCCACCGGAAGCTGCACCAGCAGCACCACCGGCAGGAACATAATCCGTCCCCGTAAGCTTCTTGTATGCAGCTTTCAGGTCCAGCAGCAACTTCACTGCCGCATCGATTTCGGGCTTCGGCGCACCGCTACTCTTCAACGAACGTACCGCATCGCCCTGCTTGGTAATCTTCTCCACCAGCGCCTCCTGTTCAGTGCCACCGGCCGGACACATGTTTTCCTTTCCTTCGTTAGCGCCGTTCTTCGGTGGGGCTGTTGCACCCGGCTTCCAGTCCTTACCCGTTAGCGACTTGTAATCAGCCTTAAGCTTCAACAGCAAAGCAACCGCCGACTCAACGGTTGCTTTGTCCGCTTTGTTACCTTTGAGCGTACGAACGGTGTCGCCCTGGGCTGTAATCTGAGCAAGCAAATCGGCCTCTCCGGATCCGGATTGCGTCGATGCAGTCGAGTTCGATGGTGGCGGTGGTACACAGCCCGGTTTCCACTCCTGACCACCGGTTGCTTGTTTGTACTGTGCCTTCAGATCGAGTAGCGCTTTAACCTGCGCCTCAACATCCGCCTTTGGAGCCTTTTTGCCCTTCAAGTCTCGTACGCGATCACCTTGTGCGATGATTTTCTTGTTGATCGCTTCAGCGGATTCGCCACCGACGTCGTCGGTGTTGCTAGCGGCCGGTTTTAATGGAACCGAAGCAGCTGTTGCAGCTACCACCGTCGGAATTGCTCCCGGCTTCCAATCACTTCCCGTCGCGGTCTTATACTGAGCCTTCAGCTCCAGCAGCGTCTTGACAGCGGCGTCCACCTCAGGTTTGGTGGCTTTTTTCGCCTTCAAATCACGCACCAAGTTGCCTTGCTCGATGATCTTTGCATTGATTGCATCGGCACCAATCGACGCGGTTTGTTGCGGTGCAACGGCGACGACAGCTCCCGGCTTCCAGTCGCTACCCGTGGCGGTCTTATACTGTGCCTTCAGCTCTAGCAGCGTCTTGACAGCGGCGTCCACCTCAGGTTTGGCGGCTTTTTTCGCCTTCAAATCACGCACCAAGTTGCCTTGCTCAACGATCTTCGTATTCAGCGTATTCGTGTCTGCGGAAGACCCAACGGATGTTGCTGCTGCTGGAGCAACAGTACTCGCGCCCGGTTTCCAGTCACTGCCCGTCTGCGCTTTGTATTGTGCTTTCAGATCGAGCAGCACTTTCACTGCCGCTTCAACATCCGGCTTCGGTGCTTTGTCCGCCTTAAGCTTCCGTACCTTTTCACCCTGCTGTGTAATGGAATCGTTGAGAACGGACACGTCCGAGGCTCCACCAGCGCTGGGTGCTACTGCTGCTGCAACAGGTTTAGCAGCAGTTTGCTTCGTCTTCTTGCTCTGTACGTAAAGAACGATAAAGGGAAAATGGGACCGTCAGAGTCAATCGTGACACCGTGGCAATCGTGTCGCTTTTTGGGGAAGGTTAATGTTTCTGTTTTCACTGATAAGATATTTACACACCCGATTGCAATACGCGTACACAAATGCCAACTATGTGCACCCGAACGAACAACCAACGTGTCACACACGCAAGCACGATTCCGATCGTCACGATAAAAAAGCAGCGAAAGTCGCTAGCATTACCCACCGCAAAAACAACACGCCAGCATAGCGCTCCCCACTCTTCTCTCGTCGATTATTGGTGCGCCTGCTTTGATATTACATTCGCATCACTTCTGCAAGCGCGCGAGTGTGAAGCAGCGGACCATTACTACCAACACTAACACACACACCCAAAGAAATGGTTCCAACGAAAGCTCTTACCAGCAACAAACCAAAGCCAACGTGGAGCAATCAAAGTGCAAGCAGCAAATCTGAGCACTTTCGAATTAAGGACAAGTATGCTCTGCTTGTTTTAAGAAAAGGGAAAAGGTTTTTTGTCGAAATATAAAAAGTTCATCGGCCACGCCGTTCTAACTTTGGAGACCAAACAAACGATGCGAAAGTATGATTTTTTTTTCTTCAAAAAAATGTCAAAAGTATGATGTCAGAAGTCTTTCATTTCATTTATATTATCAAAAAAGTTTAACATTATCAATATTTATATCCGATCATTAGGGAAAACTATAGAACTGTGGCTCTAACGGCTGCAACGTTCACCGATCGGAGGAACCACGTTGTACAGCCGGTGGTGTATCTGGTGTAAAGGGATTGCCAAAGGAGGGCCAAAACTCGCACTCAAATTGCATCTTTCTAAAAACGTGTCAACCTATTTTGAGGTGCTAGAAGATATATTACAAGGCTCATTGAAATGTCGCCACCCTCTAGAAAATAACCCCCAAGATGGCAGAAAACTACCAAAACACTAAGATTTGCAAAAGTTTACATCTACAATACAAAGTGGACTCGATTTTACACAATACAGAAGAACAAATCAAATAATCAGTTTAATGCTAAAAACGTCGATCCGGTTGTTCAGCAAACTAACTAAACATCTCAAACTCACCTCCCCAGCCGCTTCCTTCTTGGGAACGTTTGCCGTTGGAACAGCTGCCACATGGCCGTCAGGGATCGCGAACAGCACGATCGGCGTTTCGGCTCCACTGTACTCGCTGGCCGGCTGGTAGGTCTGATCCACCTTGAAGAAACCACGGCGCTGCAGTTGAATGATGTCTCCCTTCCGGAGATTCTTCAGCTCCGGATCGCCCAACATTGGAACCTCGGTCTGTAAACGAAATATTGCGTTAGTTCTCTCGCCTGCCGCTGACAGTGTTCAACGTCCGCCGCCGTACCCTCGTTTGATGACCGATGTAGTTCTTAAAGTCTTCATCCCTTCCCAGCACCGGTTTGCTGATGATATGCTCAAAGTACACACAGTACGTCGGCGTGTACTGATCCGCCGGCAGCTCACAGAGCCACGTAAGCTTCAGCGTTTTCTTGTAATCCTTGTTGTCCAGGTTCGGTGTGGCGTCAATCGAAACCGGAACACCGTCGGCACCACGATTCACCTGCCGGATCATCAGATTGCCCCAGTTGATGAACGTGGCATTTTCACCCTCCTTCAGCTCCTTCGCGTCAGCCAAATCGATCAGCACACGTGGCCCGTAATGGACCGTTTTCGTGCCAATGTCCGCGTTCTTCGGATGCACTGCGGCTTGCATCGTTCCCGGCTGTACGCCCGCCACATTCACCGGGATGCGACGATCGCTCTCAAGCGCCGTATAGCGAGGAGCGATCGGATCGATTACCTTCTTGTTAAATGCCCAAATCTTGTCCCATTCCATGAACACGACCGATTTGCTAGAACCCTGCGCAATGATGAACTCGCGCAACCCTTCCACCGTCATGCCGCGGCGCAGTATACCGCGCACGGTCGGGAACCGAGGATCGTCCCAACCGTCGACCAAGCCCTCCGCTACGAACCATGTCAGCTTGCGCTTCGACAGCACCGTATTGGTCATGTTTAACCGGCTGTACTCCCAGATGTACGGACGCCGGAGACCGAGCGCCTCGATGAACCAATAGAACTGCTCATCCCGGTCGTGGTACTCCATGGTGCGCAGTGTGTGCGTAACGTTCTCGATAGCATCCACAATCGGGCAGGCAAAATCGTACGTCGGGTACACCCTGTACTGTGTGCCGGTACGTGGATGAGGTTCGTTTTTGCACCGATAGATCGTTGGATCGCGCATGCACCCATTCGGGGAGGACATGTCGATTTTGGCCCGCACGCAACATTTCTGTCCCGCCTCCGTACCTTTCACCATTTCGGCCCACAAGGCTATGTTCCGTTCCGGGGTGTTGCTTCGATTTTTCGACTCTACACGCTCCTCGCGCTCCTTTTTCATCTGTTCCGGTTCCGTATCGTCCACGTACGCCTTTCCCTCCTTCAGCAAACGAACGCAATAGTCCAGCATTAGGTCAAAGTACTGCGAGGTGTGCGTGAACAGATCCGGCTTGATCTGCAGCATCTCGAGATCCTCCAGAATCACCTGCTCAAAGTGTACATTTTCTTTGGCTGGATTCGTATCGTCAAATCGCATAATCAGCTTTCCCTGGAACGCTTGCTGGTAGTACTGATTGAGCAGGGCCGCTTTGGCGTGTCCAATGTGCAGGTAGCCTGACGCTTCCGGTGGAAAGCGCACAACCACCTTGCCCATCTCGGCACCGGGAAGGTCGACGAACTTACCCTGTTCGCGCTTGGCACCGTCCGCACCACCCTTATCCGGACTCGATTCCTTTGCCTTTGGCGCCGAAACGGTCGCCGCACGCAGCTCAGTGGCGTGCTTTTGAAGCGCCTCCTTCGCTTCATCCGCCAGATTCTTTTCCACGGACAGCGTGTACGTCAGCCAATGATCGATCTGCGTTCGCTCGATCGGTGTTGCACCGTACAGCCGAAACGAGGGGGCGACCCTTGCCAACGCCCGCAGCACATCGTTGTTGGTGATGCAAACCAGCGTACGGGTTGAGTAAGAGATGGACGTTTCGTTACCCCAGCGCACCTCGATCGGGTACGACGGACGTAGCAATTCCGCTGCGATGAGTCCACCTGCACGAAAAATGTCATCAGCATGGTGAAACCTATTTTTATGATTAGCTTTGAGGTCCTGCATCAGCACAGCCTCACACCCTAAGAACATTCTTGGACCAAACAGAGGCCATATTACTTACCCACCGCAGCATTCGTTTTGCTGCACACAAAGGTTGATACCATGTTGAATAGAGGGAAGTTTTCTTTCCAGCAAAATCCGTTTTCCCAGACCAATTCAATAGCGGACCAGCATTCACACCGAAACAAACAGCCGGTACGTGAAACGTGTTTGCGTATGAAAAACTTTACCAGCTCTTTGACGTTTTTTTTTTCAATCGTCAAGAAGAACATCGTGTTTATAGCATGTGCGTGATTGCTTCACTTGTCTTTCCATGTTGCATGACAACAGTTGCGGCAACATCACAGCAGCAACTCTGCTGATTGCTAGATTCTTTCTTTTATTGCTCCATACAGCAGCAAAATTGTTTATTTATGGCTATTATTATTTATTTCATACTATTCACTATTCCATTAATGATAAATTAATCGTCCAGTATTCAAAAAAAAACATCCCACAGTTTTGCTCTCTCGCTTTCTCTTCAACTAGGCAACTGTAGAACAAAACAAAATAGCGACATCGTCATTGTATAAAAAAACGGTAGGAAAAAATAGCCCAGCACCGAGACTTGTGAGGAGGAAAATGCCTGCGTATCGGTAATGGAACATACATAAAGTCTAGTATTCATTTCGGTGCTCGTACTGTTCCAAATCAAACAGCAACGTTTGCGACACCAGACAATCGGCCGGATTCGGACAGATACCGATCAGTACATCAGCGTGCGAGTAGAATTCTTCCTTCAGCGAGATCACGATTGTCTGTAGATTGGTCGTTTTTTCCCGTATATACGACGCCACCTTACCGATGTTCGTGTTATCGAGGGCGGCATCGATTTCATCCAGCACGAAAAATGGTGCCGGCTGGAAGCTGTGAATAGCGAACAGCAGTGCAAGTGCAGCGATCGTTTTTTCACCACCGCTTAGATTGCTCATCGGCTGGAACCGTTTGCCCGGAGCAACACAGTTGTAGTTAATACCATCCAGGTACGGTTCCTCCGGATTGTCCGGTCCCAGGTATGCTTGGGCGGCTTCGTTTCTCGACAGCTGTTTGTAAATGGCATCGATCGCGTCGGAGATGTGATTGCAACAGTTGGTGAACAGAGTGCACCGTTCGTTTTTCACCTTTTCGAATGCTGCCTTTGCCTTTTTCGCTTTCTTCCGTGCCACCTCGAACTCTTCGTTCGTCGACTGGATTTTCTCCGTAACACGATCTAGCTTCTGCATCGCCTTCATGTTGGGCGTTTGTATCTTCTCGAGCGTGTCCAGCTTGGCCTGCAGTTCCTTCGCCAGCGTATCACCGCT